>VOQJ01012527.1:25165-52172 GCA_015052665.1 Apistogramma diplotaenia
GTTTTTGGAGGTGTGGATGCTGAGATATGGGATAAACGCTGTGTGCTGCTGACTACAGTAGCCTGTGTGTGTGTGTGTGTGTGTGTGTGTGTGTGTGTGTGTGTGTGTTAACATGCTGATGGGGTTTTGAGCAGGGCAGAGAGTGCTGATGGGGCTGATGTGGTGAAAGAGAGAGAGAGTTGCAGTTTGTTCTACTGAAAGACAGAGACAGATGTCAGCACCAGCAGCTGCTTCAGTCAGCACATTGAGCCTACATACACACAGTCATTTACAGTGACGAAGAGTTGCTTTGCTCATACATACGGTGGGCACGGAGAGGAAACGAAGATAGACTTTCCCTCTCTAATTCTCATTTCATTTCCTTCTCAAAAACAGACACTACGGGAAACCTGAGGCCCAGCCGGCTAATGTAGATTCAATCTGCTGCTGGCTTCGCTAGTGGAACAAAAATATTGATCGCCTCTCACCTTCCTGTCAGGGGACAAACTGGAGCTGCTGAGGTTGACTAAGAGCCAGCAGTAGGTGGCAGCAGTCAGTTACACAACACCTGAATGAGTAATCAAGACTGAGTGTCTGCTTTCTGCTGCAGCTGCTGCTGCTGTGCATGCAAATCAAGTCCCTCATCATCCAAACGCACTCCATCTCCACTATAGATGGAAATTATAGTGAACCTGTCTTTGAGGTTTATGAAAATCAACCAGGTGGATGCGTGATTGTCGCCAAGACCCATTTCTGTAAGCACTTTTACTCTCGTTCATATCAAAGGCTCCAAACAGCCCAGCATGTCCCTCACAGTCTTGCTTTTTACAGTGATTTGCCTGTCTAGACACCCCCCTCTTGTCTTGCTGTAACACTGTGGGCTGTAATACACAGGTGGCCATGACAACACTAACTGCATTAGGCTGGATTACCTGAGGCCTGCTGAGCCTCTGAGCCAACCAGGGATTCCTCCTCACCGCAGGCCTCGTACACAGACACACGCCTGTTGCTTCAGAAACTAATGATCTCTCTGTGTTCATTTATTTCTCTGTGGCAAGTTGAAACGCATGTAGAAATGAAGACCCGCTCACGAATGTGTGTAGGACTGCATGAGGGAAACAGCAGAAAGGGATATTAGACACATATGTTTGTACCAAGGCTATTGCTGTCCTGGCATAGACTAGAGGGGAACTACCACGGTCTGCCTGGCCTCCCAGTCCAAAGAGCTCCACTTTTTGCCTGCTTGCGTGAGAGATGGATAGGGATGAGAGAGAGGTTAGGGTGAGGGAGTCAGACAGAGAGAAATAGTAGGACGAGCAGGCTGCCAGACTGCAGGGTTATATAAGGACAAGAGTTTTCCATGGGAAAAAAAAGGGGCAAGAAATGCTGTTTGGAGTCAGCCATCCTAAGTGACGCGTGGAAAAGTGCGGAATGCTTTGCTGACGTAACTTTCGAGCAGGGAACGAGTCTAATGAGTGTGTGGCTGAGATTAAAGTGTGCAAAAGAAGCAGCACATAAAGAAGAAGGAGAGGAAGAAAAAGTGGGCATGTTCTGTGAAAATATGTGCGTGCGTGAGTCCACTTTGGATGTGAGCGAGTGGAAAAGTGGAAAAAAAAAAAGAGTGGCGTAGATTGCTGACGTAATGCTTCCAAACTGTTTCCATATAGAAGGCCTGGACCAGGCGCCAGGCAGCCCCTCAGCATACGTCTGGTACCCATCAGCCACTGTGAGAGGGAGGACACACACGCTATGCATGCTAACACATATGCGACACATGTTAATGCACACACTGTTCACAGATGTAACATTTAATTTACACAGTTTCGCTGTCACTGCTATTTGCCACCTGCATAAAACATGAACGGTTATTCGTGTTTTCATAACTTTACGTATACAAGACTGTGGTTAGCTACATGTATGCATGCCACATCTATACATACACAGAGACAAGGAGCTGAGATTAATAAAAGCATGTACAAACTAATGTAGAGGCTTCCATATGAGCCACAAGGGTTCTGAGGATATTGATAATGATGTAAATATGCATTCAGAGGGTTCAAGCTGTGCTCTTCACCACATCATCAAAAAAACCAAGCAGAGGTGGAAAAAGCTGCGGTGAGTCGCAGAGACTTCGGGAATCTATTTCTACTGTGTTGCTGCACACTAATATCCCACTATGAGAGGATATTTTAAAGAAAATCTCAGCTAATGTCTGTGTTCATATACCTGGAGACGCTAACCAGAGTGCTCCGATTGTTCCCTGCTATGTGGTTTGACTTTGGTATAAACTGTGTTGGATTGTCATGACATGATATCCTGCAGATTACCAAAGAGACAATGTGACAGCTGCATCATCATTGTATGTGCTTACATGTAGAATGATGTAGAATAAAAATCACCGGTGCATGCTGTGCATTAATTTTCATGTCACTGTCATAACCAGGAGCTTTTGTTTCACCAGAGCAATGTAACTTACAAAACTTACGCCAGGACACTCAACCGGCTGGCTTTCCCCTCTTGGCAAAAATGCCTTGTTGATGCCAGAGGTCAGAGAAGAATAGCCAACAGCAACTCAAATAACCACTTGTTACAACCCAAGAAAGCAGAAGAGGATCTCTGAATACACAACATGTCAAACCTTGAAGCAGAAGACTACACTCCAGTCAGCTAAAAACAGGAAACTGAGGCTACAATTGGCATAGGCTCAACAAAATTAGACAGTAGAAGATTGGAAAAATGTTGCCTGACGTGATGAGTCTCAATTCCTGCTACAACATTCAGAGATTGGTGTAAACCACATGAAAGCATGGATCCATCCAGCTTTGTATCAGTGCTCTAGGCTGCTGCTGCTGCTGCTGCTGCTGCTGGTGGAATGGTGTGGGGGATCTTGGCACACTTTGGACTCTTTAGCACAAAGTGAGCACTGTTCAAATGTCAGATTCTACCTGAGTATTGTTCCCGACCGTGGCCACCCCTTTATCACCACAGTGCAGACATCTTCTCATGGCTGCTTCTGGTAGGATAATGCACCATGTTGCAAAGCTCAGATCATCTCAAACTGGTTTCTTGAACATGACACTGAGTTGACTGCACTCAAATGGCCTTCCACAGTCACCACATCTCAAGAACACCTTTGGGATGTGGTGGAATGGGAGATTTGCATCATGGATGTGCAGCCAACAAATCTCCAGCAACTGTGTGATGCTATCGTGTCAACACGGACCAGATATCTAAGGAATGTTTCAAGCATGTTGTTGAATCAACACAACAACAAATTAAGGCAGTTCTGAAGGTTAAAGGTGTCCAACCTAGTACTAGGAAGGTGTACCTAATAAAATGTCTTTTGAGTGTATGTTGTCAATAAAGGCACGTGCAGACTTTTATTCCACATCTAGACACACACACACACACACACACACACACACACACACACACACACACACACACACACACTTACTTTGTATCCACATGCACGTTATTTGCATTCTTTCCTGCTGCCTGTCTGGCCTTGACCCGCCCATATATTTGTTTTACGAAACAATCTGCAAAGTAAATAAGCACTCAGGGCCATTAAGGTATAAATGAAAACAAAAATAAAGAGCAGAGAAATTACCATGAAAAAAAAAAATTCCTCTGAAAGCTATTTCAGGACGCTGAACACTCGCAACAGGAAACCTGCAAAGAAGTGCAGACCACAGCAAAACAGACGAGACTGTAGACAAGGCAGGTTACCTGAGATGCAGATCCACATATAATACAAGCTGAGGGCACCTTGAAAAACAAACGTGCACACATACGCATATAGCAGGCGCATATTGTGAAGGGATTATCTGTTATGATCCAGGTAATAAATACACACATCAGCATGGCAGGTAGGACGAAAGCAAGTAAATGGGATTTTACTGTGTATTCCATAGCCATGGCGGTCTTGTCAGGGGGAATTCCCATGATGTCAATAAAAGAGAGACACACTCAGAGAAGAAAAGCAGAGGAACTCAGCTTAAGATGTGGTAATGTCATTACCTCTGGCTGTCTCTTATTGGACATGCTCATTAAGGCAGCACTGTGCTGAAGGCTAAGGGCCATCTGGTTTTGCATATTGTTTGTGTGTTCGGACGCGCTGAAAGGATTTGCTCCATCTTCTTTGTCTCTCCTCACCTCACTCATCTCCCCCATTAGTTGCCTGGGCTAGACTAGACCGAATGGTGGGGCTTCGGGAGTGCGGTTTTGTTTGCAGAGAGTTGCTGTTTGATTGCAAACGGTGGAATTCCACCATGACATCATGAAACCAAAACTGCTTTTGTAGTGAAGCTCCACGCTGTTGTGGGGGCGTGGGGGACCGAATTCCCTCCCCTGATGGATTTGGACTTTGTTTTCTTGTAACATACATGTACTCTGTATTCTCTTGGGGCAAATGCCTCTCTTTGTCTTTCTCGTTCTCACACAAATACACCACTACCTCTTGTCAGTCTCTCATCCCCTGGAGGTAAGCACAGTTCAAACACATCACATCATTGGCAAACACCACACCCTTGCCAGCCAGCGTCCCCCACTCCTGTGCTCACAGAGGCAGATGGATAAGGAAGAGGCGGAGTAGGAGCTGAGCCGACAAAGACCTTTAAACCTGTCACGGATATGTACGTGTGTGTGTGTGATGAGTAAAAAAAATAAGAGGAAACAGAGCTGTAATACCAGACAATGAGTCGATCTGGAAAATGGGGAACAACAGGGTGACATTTTTTTTTTAGAGGCATGCCAGGCTTCTTCCCTGTTCTCAGACACACATGTACACTCATCAAGCACTTTATATAGAACACTTGCCAACAGAACAGCTCTGCCATTTCAAGGTTTATGCATTTCTAATAGTGACAAAATATTAGGATTTTTTTTTTTACTGCACATGTTGCGGTTACCCCACCGCCTTTAAGTCACTGTCAGCTGAAACTGAAAACAAGTTTCGTAAAAGCAGAATTTCTGGTGGAGCTGTTGTGTTGGATTGCATTAGATTGCACAAAGGTTCCCAGTAAAGGCTCAGTGAGCACATACAGTATACTGCCTGAAGGTGTGCCTCGGGTGTCTGTAAACCTGTGGGGAAAAATGCAGGCTATCCCTGATGTTTTATCCCTGAGAAAAAAAACACCACATATTATATATGTGGTGTTTTTAAATATATATATATATATATATATATATATATATATATATATATATTTCTTAAACGTCTAAGAAAGACATGGGCCAAAAATAATGACTGAGTACACAGTTTTAATGTAATTTTCTGCATGCCGTTCCCTCTGCTCTCTCCCCCTCTTTTCTGATCTGTCCAGCAAAAAAACTTAAAGTGCTCCAGAATAAATCCTTAAGAAAATGTCTAAAATTTAATCCAAACGTCTCGTCTTTCATGTAAGTAAAACAGACCCAGTTAAATTTGACAGATTGAAATGATTCGCCATGGGAATACCTCGAGAGAGAGAGTGTGTGAGACAGATAAACACAGGGGGGTTTTATGACCCTCTTTCCTGGAAATCATCTATGGGGAGGGGGCTTTAAACCCATGGATGCATTATAACTTCAGAGCACAGTGATGGGAGTATGTATGTGTGTGTATGTGTGTGTGTGTTTTTTGTGAGTGTTTATGTATTAGTGTGTTTCTGCATGCCCTGCATGTGCATATGTCTCCCCTAGTGGGAGCTCAGTACAAGAAACACGCCTTGGAATATCTCTACTTCCTAATCTCCATTTCTGAACGTGCAAGCGCTTAAGCCCGGATAACGTAGCCATGATTATGGATTATTACGGATATGTGGGTCGGACGGATGGCGGGTGGTGTGTGTTTGTGTGGGCAGACGTTGCTGGGTAGTGGTGGCTGCTGGTGTGTCATCAACATCAGCTACTACTGATGTACTCAGCTGGTGTGCATCAGGCAAAACAGGCAGAGAAAATTCTATGAAATGAATCTTCATTTTATCTTCGTTTACTTATTAGAAATTTCAACAAGTTTAATATTTTTAGTCTAACATTGTTTTTCCTTTTACATGTTAAGTATTATACATATAAGATAACTGTTTATATGTTTGCATATGACGGACTATGTTTGAAATTAATAATAACCAGATCTTAAAAAAGAGGATTAAATAAACATAAGCAACAATGTATTTAAGTAAGTACTTTATAGTCATATTCCTTCAGCGTCGCAAAGTGTGTTTACATGAAGCAGAGTAATCCATTTATGCTGCTTTTGATCATATTTTCAGTATGATGTCTACATGAAAACAGGAAAATTATGCTTTGCATATTCCCGTTTATACCCGATAAGAGCCAGCATCCTCGTTAGTGATCACAAGACATTTGCAAAGTTGTGAGACATATTAGTAATATCCAGGCATCTTGGATTATGGTTTAATTAAACAGGGCTTATTTATGTCAGTGTAAACACAACCAGTATAATATTCAGTAGAACCCACGTCTACGAGTCCTTATAGGACTTTTTTTTTTTGTTATGATCATCATTATTAGCAGTAGTAGTAGTAGTTAGTAGTAGTGGTAGTAGTAGTAGTAATGGGGGAAAAAATGAAGAATTGCACCTGCAAAAAAGAAAAAAATCTCATTTATTCTGAGCAGAACTTGGAGACATGCAGTGAGATGTTCTTACCTCCTCAGAGAAAAAATGTCTATTATATGAAAATGGATACAGTCTGTGCATCACCAAGCATAATGCACTTCTTTTTTTTCACTTTTCAACTGAAAACATCCATTTTCAATTTGTCTTGTGAAGTGATTGCAACACTGCAACACACTGCTGATCACTTTTCCTTCAGGTAGCAGCAGGGATTATTGAAATCTTTATAACAACAGACAACTATCCAGAATAAGGAATAAGAATGAAGGCTGCTGTATGAGTGCGGACAAATGACGTTTTTTATCACAGGCATGTGAAGGGTCTGGCGAAAACATACAAATGCACTGCACGTGCAACAGGCTGACCTCTTTGCAATGATAACAGCCTTTCTGCGGCAAACAACTGACACCGTGTTTGGAGCTGCTCCTCTGCCGGGCTCCACCACCATGTCCCACAGTGCTGAGTCACTGGGCCGAGCTGCACTGAATGACAGGCCCATTTTTACTGCAGCCCTGCAGCAAAGACACACACATAAACAGCACAGTTAGTATAACACATGACTTTGTGCACTCTTGTACATTTTTTATACAATATCATAAAAAAGACAAAAAAAAAAGAAAGGAAGCTTCATGTAGTGTTTTATTATAGGACATGTGCAGTGTAGCATCAGGTTATACAGAACTGTTGTGATTTCTCAAAGGAAAAATCTCTTTTAGTCTCTTTTTTTGTATCTGCAGCATCAATATTTGCTATATCTTTTAGCATAATGCACACTAGTATTAACAGTATTAAGGATTGTCTGCACTTCCTTGATGATGTGGGTTTTACCTGCAATCTCGTGTGTGCTTTGATTTTCGTGTTATAACAAGGTGAGTCACTGACAGACTGAGTCGCAGGTTGCTTGAAGGCTGAGAATGAGCGGAGGTATTTAATTCCCATTAGCCTTGGGAAGATCTGGAAATCAGTTAATCACGTCTGATACACACAACTCTGCTATGAGAGATAGAACATGTCTCATAAATAATTCTGAACAGACCCAAAACTCCTGCAAATCCAGCTATTACTAAAAGATTTGTTCTTTTTTGTCAAACTGTCCATCCATCCATCCATCCATCCATCCATCCATCCATCCATCCATCCATCCATCTTCTTCTTCTTATCTGGAGTTGGGCTACGGTGGCAGCAGATTAAGCAGGGTATTCCTTTTCCCGGCAATCTTTTTCAGCTCCTCTTGGGGGGATACCGAGGTATTAACAGGCCAGATGAGATACACAATCTCTCCAGCGAGTTCCGGGTTTGCCCTGGGGTCTCCTACCAGTTGGGCATGCTCGGAAAACCCCCAAGGGGAGGCGCCCAGGAGGGATCATGATCAGACACACGAACCCTCTCAGCTGCTTCCTTTCAACACAAAGGAGCAATGGCTCCACTCTGAGCTCACTCTAGATGTCTGAGCTCCTTACCACTCTAGTGTTACAGATCCGAAAACCAAAAAGTGACACTCAGACAGCAAATGCTTCTGATCCTTATTTAAAATGCAGTGATTGACTAATTTGTACTCACCATACACAATACTGTATATATAGCAAATGCACATGGTCTGATAAGGCCAGTGCAGAAATCCTCAAACCTGCATTCTTGGTGGTGATCTGCAGGGGATGACTCACTCTATTTGCAAAAAGAAATCAGCTTGTCTGTGGGGAAATTACCCAAGTGCTCACTAGATTTATGAACTCAGCAAATATGTTTTTTGGCTATACAGTGCTGTGCAAAATTCTTGTGCATCCCTCATTCCTATATATTTGGCTTCCAATGAGCCAGACGTTCTTTTCATTTTTTTAAAATATGGTTTAAGCAATTATTCTCCAGGCTTTGTGGAGGTCTTCCTTGGATATTGGCTGCTTTTTTACTTATTTTCCAGTCCAGTATTTATACCCAAATATTTTCAAAGAACTGCTTTTGTTGTTGTTAAGAAACAGGAAACAGGGAGCTGAGTTACACAGAAGAGTACCGTCATATTTTGATCCACCATGCAATACCACCTGGAAGGTTTCTGATTGGCAACTGCTTTGTTTTTTCAGCATCTCAAATCCCAAACTCACTGCTAATGCAGTAAAAGCATACCTAAATAGAAAAACATACAATGTATCGCTCTAAGTCATTGATTGGCCTCCCTAGAGCCTGGACCTCAGCATTATTGAAGCAGTGTGGGGATCATCTTCCTAGAGAATGGCACAAAAGGCAGCCAACATCCAAAGAAGAGCTATAAAAGTCCTTAAAAAAGCCTGGAGAATTATTCCTGAAGACTGCCTAAAGAAATTACAAGCAAGCTTCCTAAGAGCGCTCTGGCTGTGCTGTGGAATAAAAGTTGTCATATCAAATACTGACTTTTAAACTCATTGGAATTGTACAAACTCTGTTTTTACCTCATATGCTGCATTTCAATGTATGTTTGGCCATTTCAATAAATTGCTGCACCTATTCCCCATTTCCCTAGACAAAATATAAAGAAATGAGTGGTGACACACAGCTTTTGCACAGTACTGTATTATTTATGGTACCAATCACTAGTTTTAAGTCTTATATAACAGGTTTAGTTTGTAAATTATAGTCCCACATAGAGTAAAATTGATGCTAAACCTATGTAAGGCATGGCCAGACACCTGGTTTATTAGGTGGGCTGCAAATATTCTCATGTCAAGGATTAGGTGAGGTGCCGGCGATGTTCGATTCAGCCCGTACTAGCTTAAGAGAATCATTCAGGTCCTCCAGATCTGTCAGCAGGATATTAAGGCTGGGAGTAATTTGGTTAAAAAAAAGACCTCATGGTCAGCGAAGTGCTGTATTAGTCGGAAACTGTGCTGGGTGGGTTCAAGTGATGTGTGACAACACGCAGACCGCGGTTGTGACAGAATGCTTATTCTTCGAGCAAACATCGAGGTAAACGGGATGAAATTAAGCTCCTTCACCTGCCTCACCTTTAAGGAAGACAGATCAACATTGTCATTATCTACTTCATTATCTGTTGTCTACTCCAAATACTACTGCTGCCACCTGTTTGAGATGTGCAAGGCTTAAACATTTATTAAAACAAGTGACATGGAAAGACAACCTGTTATTTTACAGCATTCTGTCTCTGTGTCTGTTTTACCAACCTACAAATCAGATTTTAAATAGTTGAAGAACAATATGACTGATAGATGGAAAGAGGGGAATATATTCCTGCTAGAATAAGGGTCATGCCATTGCCACACTCATCCAAATGCACACACTTGAAAATACAGACTTACAATCAAAGAGCAACTAGACAGATCAATAACCCCTGAGACTGAGGTCGGGGTCAGAGCTGTTTCAAAGGCAAAATACACTGCGCAAGAATTAAGGGCACATTTAAACACACACTCACACGCATACTGTGTGCTGAAAATTCAGTGCATGCAGAATAAATGCTTGTGCGGTGCTTAATTTATGAAGCAAAACGAGCATGCCAAAGGCACATGTTTTAATTTGTCCTTTTTTATTAATGCTTGAAAATCCATAAATGTAGAGACTCGTTCAAGCGGGCAGATCAGAATACAAATTTGAAAATAATAATAATTTTTAGAGGATGCTTGTCTTTCATTTCCCCTAAAATCTTAATTATCTGAACTTATTTATTTATTTTTTAACCATTTGTCACTCTCACCATAGTTTAGTAAATAGTGTGCAAATTGTGTTTCAGTCAGGGAAAATTACAGCCCGAGATAAATTTGTTCCTTTGCTGTATGCAGTAAATCATTCTCTTGCTGCTTGCCCAGCTCAGTCTCACAGTGACAACGGCACCTGATGACCACCCTTCCCAGGAGTGCAAACCACTTCAACTGGCTCCTATTGAGTGTGGAGAGCCAGTAACTCAACGTCAGGATCTTCCTGGATCACTGAGCTTCTTGTTCAGAGGCAGACACAGGCCTCCCTGCAGAGAAACCTCATTTCAGCCACTTTTATCCTCGCTCTTTGTCCCTCACTACCCAGAGTTCACAACCATAGGTGGGGGACAGAGTGGATATCGACCTTTAAACTGAACAACTCTTCACCCCTATTTTACCAGACTCAGTCTCTTTGTTTAAAACTGTGATGGCTGCAAAGCTCCCGCCGCTTTAGGTTTTTTTTTTTAGACATTCGTGCAATGTGAAATAAGCTTTTGTTGCTGTGTGAACAGAATGTTTTATTACTCTCTATCATTTTCTAAAAGCTTCCCCAGGTTAACAGGTGGGTAGGTAAGCCTGGAAAGCCACACCCACAAAAATAAATAAATGAATAAATAAATAAATACACACACACAAAAAAAACACAATCAGTCCTGGCAGCCCAGATCATCTCTACCCTAAAGGGTTAACATCTTAATTCACTTTCAATCAGGGGCACAGATTATCTGGCCTAACTCTGCTGGAGTGGACTCAATCTTGGGCCAAAGAGCAAAGTAGAGTGGGGATTTCTCCCAGGAGGAATCAATCACTTTGCCAAGCTCCTCAGAGCTAGCCTTCGCTTAGACTCAGCTGCGGCACTCAGTCCCCTCTTCTTGTCCAATCTCATTCTGGATGTGGCACCAGGTCATAAATACACAGACTGAAATCAGTGACCTGACTGGAGGAATTTCATTGGTTCGGTCAGCGGGTACGAATTTGGGGAATTTCAGGTGAAGTGCCTGTAAATCCTCACACATAGTCAAAACAAGAGCAGATGTTAAAGGGTCTAGAGGGTCGGCGTCTCTCCGCCAAATCTTATTCGAGTAATTTCAACAGTGCAAGCAGAGCTCCATTCAGGTCACTGGGACTATTTTGCATGTGCGTGTGTGCATGTTTGTGTTTGCCAATGCTGCCTGATATTTGAGAAGAGCACTGGGAAAAACGCACAGTGACAGGGTAACAGTGTGCCCTATGGATTAATAGGCACATCTTAATATTTTTCTCCATTCCGTAGCAGATTATTATGCCGTTGTTATGACGACAGCACAATACCACTACATGGGATTAGAAATAAATTTGTCTTGCATTTCAAAGAAAATCATTAATGAGAGTACAGTCTGAAAACACACGACCTCGGCGCGGTGGCTTCACGACTGACTGATGCAAAGTGTTCTGATAAAAAGACTTTTTTTTTTTTTTACTCCACCCAGTGATGTGCATCAAAGGGCAGGAAGGACAAACTCTGGAAACACATTGAACTGTTGGTTGCTGTGTTACAGGGCTACAGTATCTTTATATTAAGTTCACTTCTAGCCGTTGGGGTCTGGCAGATTTTAGTTATTTGTCTTCTTGCTCCATTTATTAGATGCATTATTTATGAAACCAAGTAACCAGAGAGCCATGTTGAAATGTTGAGATATGAAAATCAATGAATCATTTAGCAATTATTTCCTTGTTTATGCAAGAGTGCACCCCGTAACTCCCCCCACTAACTGATAAGTTGACGTAGACAAGATATAACATGTCAGTAATTCGTGAAGCCGGTGAAAGTGGCTGGCAAGACAAGTCATGCCGGCACTCAAGCATTTAACTGCAAGGCCTTGATGGTGAGGTCCATCAGCGTTCAAGCGCCTTAAGTAACCGTTTAAATGCATGGAGCTTATCCTTCATGAATATGCTTCAATATATTGTACCGCCTGATGATTCCACTTGGGTCCAATGCTTTTCATGAGCAACATGTTTCACTCCGACAATGAATTTTAATGTAATTCAACCTAATCCCTTTTTTTTATTTTATCTTCACAAAACCAATCCAGATCATCAGAATTGTACGGGGTCATCCACTTCTCTGCCTGTTTTTAATAAAATGCTGTGACACCCAAACAAAAAGCGCTGAAAACACACAATGCCTGTTCAGCTCTCTCCCACAAGAGAGGCCATTTCTCAATGTGTCTACACACCTTGAATATTTAATTCTAAGGTCTTCACACAGATTTTAGCTTCATAAAAGAACTGTTACATTAAGCATAACATTTAAAAAATATAATTTGTGTCAGTATCTTTATTTTCCCTTATTCTCAGCAACCCGGGCATCTTATAATTAGTTTGTGCTGCATGAACTGACCTCTGCTCAAGAATTTGACTATATTCACAGATCTGATACTTGAACAAGACTCATCTGAGTTTACTTTGCAAGGACTCATTGACTACTAGGACCTTTAAATAACAGAATACAGCATTATAGAATATAGTGGACTCACACTATTGGGGACTAATGCAAAATGTAATACTGCTGAATAGATCTGCATGCAACATGAAGTGGGGGAAATAATTATTTGATCACCTGCTGAATTTATAACTTGCTCACTTCTAATAGAATGATCAGTCTCTAATTTCTATGGTAATTTAATTTTAATAGACAGAGAAATGGGGATATAAAGCCCCTCGAGGTGAGTGTTTGTTTTGATTTGGTGCTATATAAATAAAATTGAATTGAACTGAATACAAGAAATATTAACCAAGAAACAAACAAACAAAAAACACATTGATTTGCGTGTCATTGAGCAAAATAAGTATTTGATCACCTGCAACCCAGCCAGAATTCTGGCTCTCACAGATATCCCACAATAATCTGTGTCACATGGGCACACAGCCAATCAGTCAATCACAGATACTCCTGATCTCAACTCATTATTATTATTATATAAAGTACACCTGTCCACATAATCAATTTCTTCTATTTCAATCTGTCCACCACCATCAGCAAGACCAAAGAGCTGTCAAAGGACATCAGGGACTGGACTGATCTCCCCAAGGCTGGAAAGGGCTACAAGCCCATCAACAACAAGCTCGATGGAAGGTGACAACTGTTGGTGCAATTATTCGGAAATGAAAGACATAAAAGATCTTGCCTCATGGGATGAAGATGATCATGAGGAAGGTGGTGGATCAATACAAAACTACACAGGAAACGCTTTCTAATGATCAAAGGCAGATGGGACCACAGTCACCAACCACTTCCCTCAGCAAGAGCACCGAAGAAGGCTCGTGAATGGGTCTTCCAGCATGACAAAGACCCAAAACATATCACACAAAGAAGCACATTAAGATCATGGAGAGGCCTTAGCCAGTCTCCAAACCTCAGTCCTAAAAATAAAAATGTTGAGGGAGCTGAAGCTTCGAGTTGCTGAGAAACCTGAGGGATTTAGAGTTTGGGCCAAAATCCCTCCCGAGATGTGTGCAAACCTGGTGACCAACTACAAAAAAAGTCTTACCACAAGAGTTTCTCCACCAAGTCATGTCATCACTCAGTGACATGCAAATCAATTGATAACTTTTACATAATGTTTTTTTTTCTGGATTTTTTTGGTAGATATTCAGTCTCTCTACATTAAAATGAAACTACCATAAAAATTTGAGACTGTTCATTTCTTTGTAAGTGAGCAAACCTAAAATTCAGCGGGGGAACAAACAATTATTATAAGGCTCAGAAGACTAAAAACACTTTTGGGTACAGTTATCAGTTACAGTATCTTAGCTGGCAGAGTGAGTGGCAACCTGCAATGTCTTTAAGAAGGCCAAAAAACAGCTCAGCAGATAACTACAGCAAAACACAGAATATCGCTCACCTCAGTGTGAAACTTTCCAAGGTAGACGTACTAGCAAGAAAGACATAGAAAGTCGCGACGTCACTGGTCTTGAGGGGTTTCGAAGAAGTTTGGATCACCACAGCACCTCCCAGCCTCAGCCGAAGAAAAGTGGGATTCCCTGGTGCACTTTTGAGCAGACTGACACTTCCTATCCTCATCATTGGTGTCCCTGATCCCCCAGTATCTCGTCCTCTTCCCACTCCTACTCGTTGCAGACTATCCTGTGGGATGCACTGGCCCGTCTGGTCCCTCCGACTCTGGAAGTAGATTTCCACAAGGTTCCCCTGAAGTCCCTTAATCCCATCAGTGCTTTCCGCTTCCCTGCTAGAGCTTCCCGATCTGCTAGCTGAGCTGAACCAGGAGTGTTCCGGCTTCAGCTGCGCCACACAGAATCCACCAGGAGACACCAGGCAAGCCCCACGAACTTCCCTGGTCTCCCAGAAGGCATAAGCCGTAACACAGTGAGCGCCATCCTTGGGTTTAGTGCCGTCATTTTTCTTCCCATTATCATCTACAGAGCCTGTTGTTTCTTGCCAAGCAGTGATATTGCTTTCCGTGGGCATGTGGAACAGAATCTTAACAATCGGGGATGAGGAACGCACCTGGCGGCTCAAAATGACTGGCAGGATCTTGCGCCCACTGAGGAGCAGGTCTAAAGGAATAGATGCATCTAGAGCCAGGGGGCCATATGAAGCATTGACAGATGGCTGGAGAAGCCCAGCACCAGGTCCGGTGATGAGAAAAGTCTGAGTCTGAGCCTTCAGGCTGGAGTTCCCTGATAGCTGTTGACTGTCCTGTTTCAGAAATGTATGGTTCACATTGAGGACCTGAAACTTGATAGTGGGATAAACTGGAAATGGAGAGGTGTCTTCAGCCACTTTCTGAATTGTAGCACCTGTGAAATGATGAGTTTAGGGAATTAGGATGTTGGAGAAAATAGATATAAAATTTCAAAATATATGCTCTAACTCAAAGGCTCAGTTTTTTGATGATAAAAATCTACCGACAAACATAGCTACCGCTTGCAAAGTCAGTTTGCGGCTGTAACTGAAAACAGGATGACGGGAGGATGGGTTGGCATAACAGATGGAGAAACAAAGCAAAGGGTTGATGGCATGAGGTTGAGTTGGGTGCCAAAAGGACAGAGAGGACCGAAACACTGATGAAGGCAGTTGGCTGCCTTTAGGAACACAACTCAGGGCAATTAAAGAACTTGATAAAGCAAATGTGGCTTAAATCTCACATGCAGAGGCTTTTAGTTTTCTTTTCAATGCATTTTTGCTCTCTCTTGCAATTCCTGAATACCCTGCTCACATTTCCTAAAGTAACCAGTCTGGGGTTTAAAAAAAAAAAGCTAAACAGTATGAATCTTATTGCATATCATGCAACCAGATGGTAACCATTACAGTCAGTCTACAAGTTGCTGATTGAATTTTCAGCCAGATTAACCACAGCATTTTGGCTTCACTATAGAGAATTATACACGTTATAATATTTGAGCTCTAAAACACAAGAAATGTATGCAAACCTGAGGTCTGAATCATGCCTGTCGTCTGTTATCCACATACCGCATCTATGCTATCCAATAAAGGACAAGGCAAATGTGGCATCTGTGTGCTTAAAAGGCTTTTTGGTAACTTCTGTGGGAAGACTGTTTGTCCAAGTAGAACATTGTAAATGACTGATCACTCTTCCCACTGCCAAAGACGCCTGGTAATTCGCCCCGCTCCTTGCTGAAATGCTCCAAGATTAATATGAATTTTGAATATGACTTTCCCTCATCTCACAAAAAAAAAAAAAAACTTTTAGAAAAGATGCCTTTCATTCAGACATGGTAGAAGTGGTATAGCATTGTTTTCAGATTCCAAAGTATATTTCATGAATACATCTACATGTAAATTAGATTTCTTGCTGAATGCAAAGGAAAATCAGATGTTAGAGGGGGATATTAAACTAAGACACACAGAGTTCAGACTAATAATGTAAGGAATTTCAAACAGGGGCCAGTATAAATGTTATGAGTATACATTATTTCTTGATGTCTGCGGATTTAAAATTTAAAAAAGAGTGCATCAATGCTTAATTGTTATTTGCAGCTATAATTTTCTCTCTCCGGGGCTACTAATTGTTCAATTTACCCAACATTGCACTGTACTCTTACAGTAAAGTTGCAGACTGTGCAATCAATGTTGTTAATCACGATTGTCTGTGAACAGACAGTCGATGATCCATGAATTGATTTCTTCTGCATTTGGCACAAATTTCTGCTAATTAGATTTTGATGATGATCCACTTCTGAGGTTTCTGAATTAGTTCTCAAACTGTAACAACAACCAGACTTTAGCACTAAGATTTTATGCAATGCAATGGGAAAAAAAGAATAATTATAACAAAAGGCAGCTGCGTTTGCTCTCCAGTTTGAGTGCCTTCTACTGTGTTTAACCATCATTATTCTCCTCAAATCAGCACTGGAGGAAAGTCCGGATCTTGTTCTTTTTTTTTTTTTATCTAAAAATAGGATACTGGGTGTTTAAATACATCCTATGAAACATAAAGCAACTAATGAAACAAATAAAACAGATAAACAGAAATAATCCACAGCATTTCGTAGTTGCAGCCTCGACATTATCACACTGCTAATGAACACTGCTGCTTATCAATGTATAATGCATTGATCAGGTGGTAATTTGGACAGACATTGCTGGATCACTTCAAGAATATTAACCGGAGACATTAGCGGGAAACATAATTATATGGCATTTATGAACAACAGTTATGGATAGTAGTTCAAACTCAGAGAGGCTCACAGACACATTAGACAGCAAACTGCGAGCAGACTAAAAGATAAGGCTGCCATGCATATTCATGGTGATCAAGCAGGAAAGATATCAAAGGCTGAACCCTATCACTTAGACACGCAATCAGAACACAGCTGAGTCCTGCACTTGCAGAAATGCAGCAGTCACACATATGTATGATGAAAAAAATAATAAAAAGAAGCACCCACAGATAGCATGGGCAGATATAAACCCAGGCCATCTCAGAAAGCAGTCTTTCACATACTATTGGTATCACAGAGAAACAGACTGCTTTCTGTGGCTCCCAATGCAGGTTATCTTTAAACAACCAGAGAAACAGCTGTGCAACCTCAGCTTCAGGCCTCTTTAATCCCACAGATGAGGCTTCCTGATGCACACTGGAGAGCATGCTGTCACTTTCATTTAGACAGAGGGATAACAAAATGGGCTTAGGCCATGGGTGGCAACCACAAAACGACTGCACAAAAATATGAAACCACAACCTTATATCTGTGTGAGCCAAATAAAAAAAATAAAGTAATGAAAAGTGAATCTCAGCTGAATATTATTAAAATTTGTTTATACGTTTAAGAGTCACGTCACCTTCAGAGCATTTTTTATGAACCTGCTTAAAGTTTCTGCTGATAGAAGCCTAAAGGAAACAAAAGTATATTGGATGTGCATAATAAACCATGACAGAATCATCCGGGGTGGTGGTGGTAGGGAGAGGATAAGGTGGGGTGGAGACGGGGTAAGAAAGCAAATCTAGTATGTACTTACACCATCAAAGTATATACACAAGGGCATAAAATATATATACATTTCATCTTCATTCCTTTTTTTCTTGTAAACACAGCTGAAGCCTCTCAGCAACTTCCAACCCAGTTGCCTTCATATTTGATGCTCTCTTTAAGCGTCATTTGCGTCTCTTCCAACAGAAAATAAACACCAATGCACGAATGAATGCAGAAACTGATCATGTTCAATCATAAGCAGGTATGAATCTCACCTTTAACACCTGTTAGAAGTGCCACTGCTACAACCGGAAACAGGAAACGGAGGGAAAATTTGAGCATCATCTTAGAGAAGTTGTAGGTTTCGCTCATCCACTCCATTACGCACGTAGGTAAGGTTTGGTGACTGCGCGCACAACGGTGGAAGAAGAAGAAAAAATCAGCGCTGAAAACAAATTATTACATTGCCTGGTGTCTCGTTTCCTCTGAATGTAGAGGATCGAGTAAAAAAAAAAAATACATATATTTACTTCCTTATCCACATAAATGTTCCTGTCCTCTAAGTGATGAGATTTTTTTTTCTCCGACATCAGTGCTCGAGCTGACACTGTGGGACAGCAACAGACACGGCTCTTCCCATGATAGAAATCGGTAAACATGTGCCGCGGGGCAGATTAACTAGACCCACGTGGGTATAATCGGAAGGGCCGCAAGCAAATTAAATGCACACAGGGTCAGGGATCAGTGATTTCTACATGCGCATTCTAATTTTAACAAATTAAGGCTGAACAGACATTCTCGGCACGAGTACATAATAATCATATATTCTTATTACAACTCACTGGTGGGTAAGAAAAAAAGTAAGTACCACATTTTTAAAAAAAAATTTAAAACGGAAGGAATTATTATTTTTAACCATATTAAGTGATAGTTATAGGCCAGTTTAGCTTAAAATCTAAGAAATTCGCAGATGTTCGCAGTACTTTAATGGTGGCATTACTTGACTGAGGTTTTGAGGAGGGAAAAAAAAGTTTAGTGCGTCTTTTGCCAGCTGCCAGCTGTATATTCTCACCCATAGATCGCGTTACACATTACTTGGAGCGTAGGAAGGAGCAGATGGATACCGTCACAGGCGCTTTGTGATGTCAGAGCACACTTTTACACTCGACACAACGCATCGCTAGTCACTCAAATTAGTTTTGTAGGCCCGTGAACGCTGTTAAAGTAAAATATAGTTTGTTTTTTTTAGTAACTTGAAATCTCTATATGTCAGTACATGCTGCAGTATTTTTAAGCATATTTTAGATAGTGAGTTTAGACTCAAATCGAGTAAAGCTTAAATAAATTTTTTCTGTGCTGCTGCAGGCCCTCGGGCCACATTTAATTTCTCAACACTCAAAATCACAGAGGTAATTTTGTAATTCTCTTCTTTTAGTATATCACTTCATCTGCTTTGACCTAAAAATTCCACACACTTTTTATAATGAGATACACTGAGCAGTTCAAAGCCTAAATTGAATTAGCATGGTGTCTTGCTGGTGTGTCCTGCAGCCAAAGCAAAGGCAGGGAAAGATGCATTTAGAAACTATGGAATCCACCTGCTGTGCTTCTGCACAGAGACACCAGATTTATGGTAAAGAACACCTGGGTTTAATGAGCTTGGTCAGACATTTCTTTACTAGTTCCCTCCCTCATTAAATACCTGTCTTCTAAAACAATTACTGGCACAGTATGTCAGATAAACCTTCTGCACTCAATATCACAGTGTATGTTTTATTACATGGTGGCACCTGTGCCAGGGTGACAGCATAAAGCATCCAGGCACCACTGCTGATTAAATAGTTTCCCACTTTGCAGCAGAAGCTAACTAAGTGTTGTGAAATATGTGCCAAGGAGAGACATTTACTGTAGGGATCTCTAACAGTATAAAACCTGATTTTACTATACTTATTACAGTAGTATGAGCAGCGCCCTGAGTTTCCATGTAATGCTTTTTAAAGTCAGCGAGTTTCTATATGAGCAGTTTTTTGGCTGGGTGGGATTGTCAACACTGACACTGCGGATTATTTAGCCAGGTAACATCTCCAGATCTGAGTTGTTGTTCCAGGCGTGCAACCTGCTGCTGGCGCCATTAGAGATGACGGAGATGTGGTCGGAGTCACCATCTGTGACTGTAGTTCTGGATACAGAGCTGCTGCTACCAGGTGGCTCATAGGTTTTAGAGGTCATTTGATGAGGAGCAACAGCCAGGACACAAATCCATTTAATAATTTATTAAATGTCTTTTTAAATAGAAGGCTGTGCCTCACTGAGCTGTTGAAACTGATAAATAGCGAAAGAAATGAGCAAAAGCCAGAGTCTATTCAGGCATTTAGGATATGGAACATTCAGTCTTTTTATCTGCACCCACTCGTAATGCCTAGCATTCAGCAAATTATTACCTTGTCTTTGTACAAGTATTTGCATTGTGATTGTTGTAAACATACCTGCTACAAATGAGCTTTCAAGTATATAAGAACTTGTTTTCTGGAAATTGAAAAGGACACTGGATTTAAAACACACCGAGATTTTTCTTTGATGTTTCAAGAACACAAAATATTAAATGATACATTTATAAGTAATCATACTTATGTGCATTCCATCTGCTATCAGCTTTGGTGCCTGCTTTGCCAGGTCTGTCTGGTTAACTCGTCCGCCTCATCTACATAAAGTTTCAGAAGTTTACTCATTTTATGTCCTACATTTTTATAAGAAAGATATTAGCAATAAAAGTTAACTCTGCACAAAGTGTTCTTCCTCCTCACTTGTTGACAAAGGTCCCATGTTCCTCTCTCCAGTAAAAGTTTTTAAAAAGCCAGAGTTGTACTCTTTATAGACAAAGAAGCTCAAATAAGTCTAAAAAAAACAAGAGCGAAGAGTTTAAATATCAAAGCTAAAATGTTAAGCCCACTAAGAACAGCCTAAGGCTAATGAAATATTAATGTCTTAAGATTTCTCTTAAAAGTGTCAGTAGAGGCAGAAGTGCAACAGATAGCTGAAACAATCTCTGAAAAGTGGAAACAAGTGCCAAAATGTGCATGTTTGTCTCTCTGGAGCCATTAAATTGAAAATTTCCATTTAGCCACTTGAATTTTGGCCAACATATAGCAATTAATATGTTACATGCAGCTCCACTGGTCCAGCGACAACTTGAGCGGCACAGTGCGATGCAGGTCAAGGGATCAGCCTTTTACTGTTTTGTACCACCATGACATATGCAACTAGGTTTGGGTAAGGCTCGAACCTCGAGCCTTCTTGCTGCGAGACCACTAATGCAGCGCTGTGCCACTCAGCTGTCTCCTGTATCTAATCTAACTGCACTATCAAGTATGTAAAGTTAGTTAGTGTTCCACCGTTTCCTAGTTTAGTCAATGGCAAATGGACTGTGAGTCATATAATGCCTTTTTACTTGCACCTGGCACTGAAACACTTTGTCATTGCAAGCTGCATCCACAGATACATTTTTAATGCTCACGCACGCATGCAAAGATGGATGCGTCAGATGGTACTTGGGGCTCAGTATCTCACATGATTTATTTCAACATAGAGTTGCAGGAGCTGGAGATAAAACAACAGAACTTCTGAATTGTAGACAACCTACTCTAAATCCCGAGCAGCCATAAACAACAAGAGTTTTGAGGGTCTTAGATAAGAACTGGGTCGCCAGTGAGGAGTGTAAAGGCTCCACTGAGGAAATGTGACTGGTACAAATAGTATAATTGTACTACTACACCCCACTCCCCTTTCTGCATATTGTTAAAAAAAAATTCAGACTTCTAAAGTTGACGTCTACATGGTTGAATGTGTATGATATAACACTAAGACCATTCAAAAAGGCAAATTGCTAATGGGCTTAATAATCATCAAAGAATATAATATATTCTAATTAAAATTTTCCATTCATCCATCCATCCATCTTCTTCATATCTATTCTAAGCAGAGAAACCCAGACCTCCCTGTCCGGAGCCTCCGCCTCCTCCAGCTTATCCAGCGGAACATTGAGGCATTCCCAGGCCAGCTGAGAGATATAATCTCTCCAACGTGTCCTGGGTCTGCCCTGGTGCCTCCTCCCGTAACGACATGACCAGAACACCTCATCTAGGAAGCGGCCAGGATGCATCCTAGATGCCCAAACCACCTCAGCTGGTCCTTTTGATGTGGAGGAGCAGCAGCTCTATTCTGAGCCCCTCTTGAATGACTGCACTCTTCACCCTATCTTTAAGGAAACAACGACCATTTTTGATTATGAAAGTAATGCTATTTCAGAGCTCTGGACTTTGCTAGTATGGTATCATGACCCTTGTTACTCACAAACCTGAAATGGTTAAAAGCAGTTGATCTGCTCAGCCTACCAACGTAATATGTATTTTTCCTCTGGTAGTTGGATAGGACAATATCCAGGCATAGTGAAAGGCAGTAATCCAGTTATGAGGAGATTACTGTAGTGTGGTTGTAATAGTGTTCATGGCATTGAGAGATAGAGAAAGGACTTCACTTTGGCATGGTTTCTCCACTTAAAAAAGAAGAAATTCAGGCACATTATTAGTATATTTGCCATATTTGACTTTGGACTTCCTGTAGAAAATACAGCAGGATCCCCGTTCATGAGGGTTGTCAGTAGCCCTGTTTCCTGGTTATATTCATCATGCCATTTGGGGGAGCAAAAAGAGGTATTTTTTTTAATTGTCATGAAGCTAAAGATAGTTTATTGCCATTTGACATTTTAACTCCTCGAGGCAGTTGAAGATGGGAGTAATAAAAGTGGAGTGATGGGGACTCAACTGCCGATATATTTTGTGTGTCATTAGCATATAATTAGAATAAGTTATTACTGTATGCTTGTGGAAAATCAGCTCAAATGGATTCTCTGACACTGAAATCATGCCTTACCTTGAGGTACACCACAGTTACATTAAAAAAGACTCCCAGACTACAGATGGAGGGAGAACATGCAAGAACCACCGCGATGCTCCATCTTATTTATTCTCTAATACCGTTTCTTATTTGTCACAAGCCAAATAGGGATAAAATTTGGTTTTATCAACCTATCAAACACAGCTGAAATCAGCTCAGCTCATTTTTAACCTGTTGGTGAAGCATCCATATGGTGGAGGACACGAGAGCAAAAGCGCCCCAAGAACAACCAAGTCAACTGCAGCCATAAGCAATCCCTCTGAGTGGAAATCATTGCAAACTGCTTCTGTATTCTCTGCTCAAATCTCTGGAGAGCGCTCCAGTGAAGTCTCTGAACATAAAGCTGTCATTGCATCTGTGTAATAATACTTACAGTAGTCCTATAGCTGGCTAGAGAAATGCCAGTCTTTTCAACAGTCATTGCACTGGAGCTCTCAGAGCTCTTCAGCCTAGTCATGCACTGTGGATGTCTCTCATTTCAAGCAGTCTCAGCCAAAGATAAATTACCAGGGCAAGGCCCGTGTCCTGGCCTCTTCCCTTCACTGACGTCAGCCAACAGCCATCCTCATATGACGAATGAATGCTCTTTTTGGAGTGTGGCTGCCATGAACATCAGTTTTCAACCCCTGTGGGATGCCTCCAGTGAGTTACTAGCCTGGCGATATATCCTCCCACCAGCAGGCTTCCCGCAGAGTGCTGTGTTGGACAGGTTAGAGGCTTACCTCCAACCACCTGCTGGGAACCACATTAATGTTGGAGAGGATGGATTAGTGCACAGCCGAACTATTTATTCAGTGTGATCAAGCTCTTTTGTTAGAAGTTTCTCACCAAAGGTAAAAGGAGAGCGATTGCATAAAACTTACTGCTACAGCTGAGAAAGATAGCAAATCACTGGGCTGTATTTGATTTCAAATGCTGGTGCAAAATACTTGTACAGGTAGTGTATGACTGTATGATGGGGTGTTGGGGGGGGTATTGTATGCAAGGCTGTGTATGACTGTATGATGGGGTGTTGGGGGGGGGGGTATTGTATGCAAGGCTGTATTACTGCTAGCAATGCACGCAGATACCTCTAGGGACTAAGTGCTGCAGTTTTGCTGTGTAGCAATTAGTTTATGATCATCTGATTAATGTGAATTTGTTTGGTAATTACATATGGTGCACTAATGGGGCCCTGAGGCAGTGTATACATTTTTACCTAAATCTGAATTGTTCTGCCCTTTAGATTCTGCGATGCGTGTTGTGAAAAAAGAAAAGGTAAAAATTAGCAAAATGTTTGTGCAATGTGTTTTGTTACTGATTAAGTATGTGTGTCAGGTATAAAAATATATATTTAAATGTTATTTAAAACTGCAGAAGGGGCGGGGGTCCTTGAGTCCCTTAATTGGTAAATCAGCCACAGAAGGACATGTAGCATATATAATAAAAGCGTCTGTTAACAGTACAGTTTTAAATATATTCAAGCCAGGAGACTTCAAAAGAAATCTCTTACTCACCGCATGTCGAAAGTTCTCTGAGTACATCAAAGTCACATTAAAATATTTCACCTGGAAGATCCGTGCTGTGATTTGGGGGCAGGGGGGGTCAAATGGACGTGGAGTGTTTAACTGGCAGTCAGAGGTTTTGTAAAATATTCAGAAAGGCCAGCAGAAGATGAATGTCTCCTTATGCCCCCCTGTGGTGGCGAGACAGCCAGGACGAGAGCGAGTGATAGAGAGGTTACAACTGGCAAGAATTTTAAACATCCATTGGCCCAGGGGACTCCGGAGACATACAGCTCAATATAGATCAGTTGGATAGCAAAGGAAAATAAGAGCAAGAGCAAACTGAAGAGAAAAGGAGGAGAAGAGGTGGTGGTGGTGGTTAGGAAGGGGAAGAAAGGGAAGATGGTGTGTGTGAGAGAGAGGCAGGAAGAACAGGAAAAGGCAAATATATTAGAACTAAGAAAACAAGGATTCATTGATATACAAATTCAATCTCCTCTCTTTCTTGCCTCCCTGAGAACAGAATGGGTATTTCAGCAAAAACACTTGTGAAAGACTGCAGTATTTTCTAGCTGTGATGCTCAGTATTTGAGGGTTTTTTCTTGTCTGAGTCAATATTCAGTTTAAGTAAATGATAAAATATGTATGCATGTGCAAGGGGGGTACTTATGGCAATGAAAGGGCTGAAGGACTTTTCCTCAAGCTCAGCCATTTGAAATTTTTGTGATATAAAGCTTCTCTGTGATACCCAATTAAATGCATTGCTGAGACCTACCGCTTTGTTAATGCATATAACTCATTACTTAACGACAGTGTGCGTGTACTGTCAGCATCCAACTAAAAATCATTGCTGCCCCCCTGAGGATTGTTGCGTAACAGCAGGGCAGCTGCACAAACGCCTTAAAAGAACAGACTGGATAAAATTAAAGGTTAACGTTAGTCTGGTGTTTATGCAGCGACGACTTAAAAGCAAAATCCACCTTTTTTAATCTTCATCACTTTCCACTTCTTTCCTCCCTGCCTCTTACACATTTGGTGATATTGATATAATTTGCATGTGTGTCTGAGAAAGGGGGGAGCAGAGGCTCCTCTTATGATTTTTGTGACTGGAATTAGAGAAAAGGATAATATAGTCATACTTGAACAAGCAATTCATCCACAGCTATAAATAATATTATGGGCATAATCAGTGGTTTATGGTACCTAAATTTCAACTTTAGCAGGTGATAGCCAGCAGAATCACTGATAACCCAGACCATCTGCTGTAGCTTCTGTAGATCTAACTAACTGTGGGGGGACTGGAGGATAAGAAGAGGGTTCATCACTGAAAGGACCCTGGTTTGCATCCTCAGACTGGCATCACTGTGGGTCTCTGAGCAAGGTCCTTACCCCCAGGTTTCTCCCCGGGCGCTTTTCAGCTGCCCACTGCTCCACGTTGTGCTGTGTACTACAGTACATACTCCAGGTGTGATGGGTTAAATGCAGAGGCAGAAGTTCACTGCATGTATGTGTATGTGACAAATAAAGCTTCTTCTTCAAATAACACTACTTCAGTTATTTCCTACAGACTCTATAATGTAGTTATGGCTTCTTTCTTTTATAATGAATTGTTCTTGTTATAAAAAATACTAAACCAAGCAAACGCCACTTATAGTTCTGATTTATTGCCCCCTCTAGTGGCAAATTTTATTCTGGCTACCCATTTATAACTGTAAATACACCAACAAAGATCTTCTATTTGAACCAAAACCCTTTATTTTTTGACCAAATGGGCTCCATTCAGAGGGCCGACTCAAGTGAGAGGGTTTCTTGGAACTGCCAAGTGGGTCTATGTGACTTCAGCATTGTCACACCCCCTCAGCTTTTTGTCACTAATTTAAAATAAAACATTTGTTTGTTTCTAATGTATCATGGTATTTTTCAGTAAATGACAGCACCACTTTACAGTACATCTATTAATAGGTAGAATTTCTGTTCTAAAAATATGTTTTTTTGCCAAAACTATACAGGCATGTATGCATGATGTAATGTGCTGTCATTCATGTCCCATTTTTGTCATCCATTAATGAGGATGAAGCATCAAAGAGAATTTTCCAAAGCTGATTTGGGGATTTTCCATCCAAACAACCACTTGTTGCCGCTGATTACACCCTGGGTCACTGTTAAATCTGACCAACAGTTCATGCTCTCATTGAGCAATCTAGTTAGCAGCACAGAGTGCATACTGTACTTTGCTAAGCTGTGCTGACTTTTAATGGCAACTTCTCCAAGCTTGAGCCTTTTGGGGGCAGAGCACAGCAGTTTTAAAGAGAGTGCTAGAGCAGTACATGTGCCTTTAAGACACACCTTTGGATTGCTGTGGATAAGTCGCTGTGTAGCTTTGCTCTGTGGGGTGATGTAATGAAGGTCCTGTTCATTATTTATCTAGCCAGTGTATGTTTACACAGGGGTCATTTTAGCACTTCCTGTATAAATGAATGCGCTCACACAGAGAGTTTTGACACGTTTCATTGATGATTTGTTTTGTTGGGTTTTCTCACTGGCAGCCTGCCAGCTGGTAGTGGTGCAGGTCTGTGTAGGAACAGAAATATTGATTAGTATGGCAAAGTTGGTTAAGCCAGGAGAAAATATTACCTTTAACATTCAACAGCCCCCAGTCCAGCCTGCCATGTTCAGTAAAAAGACATCACACAAGTTTCTAAAAAATATCAAATTTAATTTGATTATAAAAGTTGTATTTTTCACATGCACACCCATACATAATTAATCACCATAAATACTGCCCAGTGATTTCTTTTTCTTTTTTTTTTCCTTTGATTTCTTTTTTTTTTTTTTCCTTTGTTCAAAAA
>VOQJ01012527.1:52192-68289 GCA_015052665.1 Apistogramma diplotaenia
CACAAAGCAAGCACATACGGTGGGCTTATAGATGTGATTTCAAAGGACACTATGGAGAATGCTTGCAGTCTTTTACAATGAGAGGAAATCTCAGTGCACTAAAAAAAAGGCTGTCATAAAATCAAGTAGAAACATTTATAAATTATCTACAAATGAATCGAAGTACAAAAGAGCTACAGCGTTTAGAGACACTACACCCATTCACAAGTGAATGATTTGGTATTGGAACACCATATGATTTCAACTTTGTGATAGATTGAAAGAGAAACTATACAGAAACTGCTTTTTGCAAATTAATAAAATGTAAACCCAGTGCCAGCCTAAATTCCATTTTGGCTATCCTCTCCTATCTTTGCATGTAATCAGCAAAATTCATGAATAAATTAACCCTGTGTGACACAACAAACCCACATATGACTCATTTGTCAAGTGCAACTTTACATGGGGAACAACTGGAGATGAACGGGGCGTAATGAGCATTTATAACTAAACATAGTAATAAAAGCTATGACACATGCTTTTCCACCAGGTAGATCATCAGCTCCTGTAATCCTCTCCACAGCACACAAAAGCTTTGTAGACAATGCCGTTTTTTTTTTCTTTTAGTAATTTAAGTTTAATTTTAAGACTTTATTACTTTACTCCAATAATCTTGCAGAATTAACACACATCTGTGACTTTAAAAGGTAAAATAACAGGTTGCCAATTGAACCCAGTCCATTTGAGTTTTATGCTGTGAGATGCCATTACAAAGAGCATTAGCTTGAGCATAAAAAATATATAAATTTATGAAATGCTTAGTGGCAACAACCCAGAAAAAAAGTCTCCTCCATTAAAAAAAAAAAGTCAAATAAAAATATGTTTGTAACAGAGGGAAACAAGATGTGTATCCTTCCCTCCTTTCCCCTTCATTTCAAGGGTTTCATCTTGAATTTGGCCAGCTTGCTAAGCTACAGATTTTCCAAACCATCAAAGGATAAAACTTAAAGACATAAAAATGCTTTCAAACCACTCGAGCATTCAGTTGCACCAATCACACACACAAAAAAAAAAAAACAGTTCATATTCTGTTACAATTTTCTGTCTCCATGCAGCCTGATCTGTTGTCTGTATAGTATTAACACTAAGCATTCATTAAATAAGAAACTGGCTAATTAGACAGTTGGTGCAACAATCTGCATGATATTAATTGTCTGTTGATCTGATCATACTTTAATGGTGCCAATCTTTCAGTGGCATCGTGCAAATAAATTTGTTTTTCAGAACTTGATTAAACACAGAAAACATTCAGAGAGTCAACAATCAGTAACAGAACAATAATAATATTGACAGTATCGAGTAGAATCAATTCACACTTTTTTTTTTTTTTACATAATTCAACATCATGGGAATAAAGCAAAAGTCTGGTATGCACCACATACCTTTATAATAACCGTATAGAAGCTGTGTAACATTGATTTAGCACGGTGTATCTCTTATATAATGTAAGTACAGGTCATGGACATGAATGTGTACTTAACTTAAAAAGTTAATATTTCTTCTCCAAAGACATCAGGTAGATGAGAACAATGCACATCTGAACATTTTGATTTCCAGTTTTTATGAGGCTTCAACATGTCCCTCACTAGTTTCAAAAGAAGGTGCATCACCTTAATCACCATAAGAAATGACGGCCTCTGCAGGTGCCTGGAAGAAACATTTGTGAACTTGGGGACATCGTAATTTGTGTGTTTGTAAATGCACATATTTTAACTACATCCGACGAATAATAGTTTGATTTGCTTTTACTGTTAAATAACTTTGCTAGTAATTTAATAATTATATCATTAGCACATGTGAAAATTCATGGTGATCCACTGTCTTTAAACACCAGTGAACATCAGCTTGAAATAAACAGTGCACAAGCAATGGCGGCAGCAGCACATCACTAGAACACAGGACCACATGGCCTCTCCTCTGGGAAAAAAAAATTCAAGTGAACAGAAAATATGAAAGGTGCAAAATATGAATGTGCCACATACGCACATACAGTACACACACACACACACACACACAGGCACACAAAATATGTTGTTTACCAGTCGTCAGACAAAACACCCACCTTTGTGCAATAGGAAGATAGACAGAAATTTTTTGCCTTGAACTAGGCGTTTCATGACAGTTTGACAGCGATGACAACAAACATTATCGCTCTTTGTTTAATTCTCCAAAAACGACAAAGCACAAGTGGCCCGTCGTAAAAGAAAAACCTGGAGTTAAGTCAACCTTGTTATCAAACGAGGAATGTCGCGCTCATATCGTTTTCATAAAGGCCACTGAGACAGCTAAACTTGCCTGGTGTTTCTGATGTTAATGCCCTGTTGCCAATCTGTTCTTCTTTTTGAAAAATTCCTTTCATCTCAGAAAAAAAAACCCACACACAACCTCCGCTGAATCACAGGTATGAGTGGAAATGTTTCTTATTCCCACATATGCTACCGCCTCTCTATGATATTGCACTAAATAAAGGATTTTGTTAGCAGCCAGCATTACTTCACAGAATGCCTCAATAACAGTGTAGTCTTTTTGAGATTTTCTCACACGAGCACGGTGCCTGCTTCATTGTACTGTAGTGACATCAATACTCCGCAATTTCTTTTTTTTTTATGCTGAGAAAAGACTTTCGCAAAGTTTTGCAACCAGATGCTTTGATACCCTGCTTAAAACAAACGTCAAAATTATTTTGTCTGATAACAAAAACAGAAAACTATGTCATGAAAATCCTAGTCAGTCTTTTTTTTTTTTTTCCATCATCACCTTGATTTAAAATACATCAAAGTTATACGATTTTGTGTCTGCAAGTGACCTCGCTCTTGATTTTGGTACTGCACTGTACATAATCAATTTGTATCCATCACTCAACATAATTTTTTTGTATCACTTGCTTTCAAACAGGCTCATGCAGTCCAGGAGACACACAGCTCACATCCTCTCTGTCACGTTTTGTTAGAACAGAGTTGATTGTATGGATGCAATATACAGAGCCCAGTATGTGCACTTACTGTACATTTTTTTTTTCTGTTTTATTTCACAGGGGAGAGTTTCTTCAGAAGTTTCTTTCCCTTGGAAAGCAGTCCTTTCTTCTTCTTGTTTGCCAGATCTTGGGAGTCCCGGGGGTCCAGCGGGACGTGGGGACCCCTTGTAGGGCTGAGGGGCCTCATGGTTCCGGGGAGGAGGGGGCGAACAATCGGAGACGGCGCCCGGACAGGTGTGGTGTCATTGCTGACTGCTTCGGTGGTTTCTGTGGTAACCTGGGAAGAGAAGTGGTGGGGAGGTATGGAGGCATGGGGCAGCATATTACAAGTGAACAAACTCTGTCGTAGTGCAACACTAAATATTTCCATGTGTAAGCTCCCTCAGCTAAACTCTGTTATCTGCTTTCTATATGATCACATTCCCCTTGTAAGTAACCAACAGAATGAGATATTTTAAAGTATGAGCAAATGAGAAAGAAATCTTAATGATAAATACTGTCTATTTTTATAGATTTACAGTACTGTGTACAGTACTATCTTTATATTTACTTCCAAAGAGCCAGAATATCTTCTAATGTTTTAAAGTGGTTTTGAGCAGCAGTTCGTCAGGCTTTCAGAAGGTCCTTCAAAGTTGTTCTTTGAACATTAGCTGATTTTTCACCCATCTTCAATCACACACATAACTGGATAAGTGGAGCTCAAAGAAGAAGTGGCAGGTCAACGTCCTCAAGAAATACGTTCAAAAATCCAGCAAGGATCTGACACAGGAACTGAGAGATGCATCCGGCCCTTCAGTCGATCCGTCTACTGTTCACTGAAGCCTCATCAGAAATGGTTACAGTGGAAGGGCAGCTGTCAAGAAGCCATTCTTAAGGACGGGAAACCGAGAGAAAAGGTTGAAGAACTGGACTGAAAATCAGTGGCAGCGGCTCTGATGGAGTGATGGAACCAAGTTCAACAGTGAGTGTTTCTTCAGGCATCCGTCCTTTAAACACGGTGGAGGCTGTCAGGGTTTTGATGAATGCCAGACCTCAGCATTATTGAAGCAGTGTGGAATCATCTTGACAGAGAACAGAAGGCAGCCAACGTCCAAAGAAGAGCTTTGAATGACCTTCAAGAAGCCTGGAGAACTATTCTGGAAGGCCACAGTGAAAGAACGCTGCCTAAGAGAGTTCGGGTTTTGTTGAAGAATAAAGGTGGTCATTCCACTTTCAACATGTGGTAACTGTGTTTTAGCTTTATATACTATATTTCCTTTAAGATTAGCCTTAAAACTTAGTTATGCTGCAATAGGCCTATGCTGCTGGGGTGGGGTTCCCATGATGCACTGAGCGTTTCTTTTCACTCACTTCTTTTTCCTCTGCTTATACCCCACTGTGCATTTATTCATTAGTTATTATTAATCTCTGTCTCTCTTCCACAGCATGTCTTCTGTCCTGTCTCTCTCTCCTCAGCCCCAACCGGTCACAGCAGATGACTGCCCCTCCCTGAGCCTGGTTCTGCTGGAGGTTTCTTCCTGTTAAAAGGGAGTTTTTCCTTCCCACTGTCGCCAAGTGCTTGCTCATAGAGGGTCATTTTGACTGTTGGGTCTATTGTAGGGTCTTTACCTTACAATAAAAAAACACCTTGAGGTGACTGTTTGCTGTGATCTGGCGCTGTATAAATAAAATTGAATTGAACTGAATTGATGTTTGACCATTTCAATATACTGTACCCATTTCCCATTTTCCTAGCAAAATATAAAGAAATGGAGAGTTGCTAAAGACTTTGAACTCTGAAGTATTACAATTACATTAGTATTACATTAAAGTTGATAGTGATAGTAGACAGCAGAGATATATTTCTGCACACACATGCACAGATGTGCAATCCACTGACTTCAGAGGAAATTACAGGGACTCACATTCTTTTCGTGCAGACTTACTTAATTCTAACTACTACTTAAATTTTAGCCTCAGAAAATTTAAGGATTTATGTTATGTGGACTTTCTTTTTGTCCCTATACAAGACCTATGCAGACTGGGGTCTGCAAAACATTCTGTAATGCCTCAGTCACACATTCACATAGATTGCACACATAGAAATTACACTGCAAGCCATCAAATGTTGAGCACAACATTAGCACACCACAGAGCTGAAGAAGTCCACCATCAATAGGTAAAAAGGGAAAATACAATACAGTTATATACGGTACAACATCCAGGGACGCAACTGTAGATACCAGGCTTCTCATCTAACGCAGCAGTCATATAGTCATATCTGAAATCGAGTCCAAATTATGAGCAATTTAATGTTATATGTAGTCCATATAACACCTGTGTATGTCCTTGACGACGTCACCATCAGATTTGAATAAAAAACAAAGAAAAGACAAATCTGCCTCATCCGAATCGTGAAATGAGGCATTTCAGAAAGACTTCCGTAACATCGTGCGGCATTCAAAATCTGCTGCAACCACGAGCTGCGTGCATTAGCGCGGCGAGTCTGGTATCTCGAGTTGTCAACTTACTGTACAAGGCAGACAGAGCCATTTATGATGTGAAATGAACAATCTTCCTCTGCTTGTTTGTTTTGTTTTGCCAAGCGGGTGAGGAAAAACAAAAAAGAAATCAGATGTGGCAGCACTGTCACTGTCGGTAAAACCCACACCACCATGACAACTAAAAACACCAACAACACCAACAACACACATGAACACAGAGCACGAATGTTTTTAATATCCAATTGTTTTCTTTTATTGTTCCATTGTAACAATACAGTATGGACTTCTCAGTGCTGTGGATAGTTTTGTCCCTCGAGCTCAGAGCAAACATGGCATATCCACTGTCACCAGGGCTGAAAAATAGATCTGATGTGTGTGCAATATACATAAAGAAACAAAGCCTCTTTAAGGAAATACAGCAGTCGAGCCAAGAAAGTTACTATAAAATGTATCAAGTTTGAAAAAGGCATGCTTTTATCTCTTTTTCTTCTCAAATAATTTCTTTCAATGTCACTGGGTAGCAATTTTTATGTGTTAATAAAGCACTTATTATCTTTAGCATTACTATTATTATACACAATAACCACAATTTTGTGTTTCAGTGCAAAAAAGGTCCCGAATTATCTTGTGTATAGAATGAGCCTTTTTCAAGTCCCCCTTAACCAGTGCTACATGCATTTACCACCTGCAGAGCTCCCACAGTCTATCCTCTCTCTGTCCATGTCAGGCTTTGCTTCTTCCTTTCTCTGAGACTCAGAAAGGTGTTAACACTGGATTTTTGTCCCTTTTTTTCCCAAAGGGTGAGGGGGAGGGAGGTTGTTAGTCTGTATAGAGTCACCAATGTCACCACATGGACAAACACACACAATGAACAGCACAAAGACGGCAAGTGGAGGAAGCGAGAGACGGAAATCAAGAGAGAGGACGGAGGATGTATGGACACAGGGCCTAGCGCTGAGAGCGGCGATGATGATGTACCCGTTTGCTCTCTGAGACGGCAGGGGTGGAGTTGGCGGGGGGCCTGTTGGTGGGCTCTTCCTGGGGGTAGTGGGATGGCGTATCAGTCAGATACACCTCCACGTCATCAGGCACTTCTTCCAGGAAATTGGAGGGAACCAAACCGCGGTGGCCGTTGATCTCACCCTGTGGGAAGAAATGAGAGCAGGGAGAGGAGGCATAAACACAACTGACAGAATACTCATTCGTAACAAGATTATGCCATTTCTGTGCAGCTGCCACAGCTAACTGAACATAATGAAATTCATTCTGTGGACACAACATATGTAATATATTTATATTACATATGTTGGGCCCCCAATTTATCTGAATTGCTGCTCTCATATCTTCTTATCCATCTGTCTCAAGTACACTCACTGGCCATTTTATTAGCGACACCTGTTCAACTGTTTATTAATATATATCTAGTTGGCCAATCTCATGGCAGCAACTCAAAGCATTTAGGCTTGTAGATATGATTAAGATGATTTGTTGAAGTTCGAACCAAGCATCAGAACTGGGAAGAAAGGTGATTTAAGTGACTTTCAATGTGTTCTTGGTGCCAGATGGGCTGGTCTGAGTATTTTAGAATCTGGCTGATCTACAAGGATTTTCCCACACAGCCATCTATAGTTTACAGAGAATGATCCAAAAAGAGAACATATCTGACCAGACTGCTCCAAGCTGATAGACAGGCAACAGTAACTCTCAAAAATCCAATGACGGTATGCAGAAAAGTATCCCTCAAAGTACAACACGTCGAACCTTTAAGCAGATGGACTACAGCAGCAGAAGACCACACACTGCGGGACACTGAGGCTACTCAGGCTATTAAGGTAGTTGTGAAGGCAAAAGGGGGCCCAACCTGGTAGTAGAAAGTGTGCCTAATAAAGTGTCCAGTGACTGTTATTTTTGCTGTTTCCTTTAGTATCTATAACAAACTATGTGCCCGAGGGCACATTTCCTAAAAGAAAACGGTGTTTGCAGTTACTGCTAATGCAAGCTGAGCACTTCTTTCTGCTACAGCTTCACATTAAAACCTTCTAAAGGGCAAAACGTGATTTGGCTACTGCTAATATTTGTTAATGGATAATCAAAATGTTTATATAAAACAACTGTTACTTCCAGCATTTACCAACTGCACAGAGTACAGAGTAAGAGAAGAAGAAGAAAGAGCAGACGCAGTGAGCCGGTAACAGGCTGCACACTCCTCACGGCTAAGTAAGGTAACTATCGCTGCAGTGTGCAACTTAAGATTAGCTCAAATGCACTTACAGATGATTATTAAAATGTCAGTGGTTTGTTTTGCAGTCCTCAAACATGTGTCAGCTGTTAACCACAATCGCTGTTACCACCAGTCGACTGGAATCTTAAGAAATTGAAGCTTTAAAGGAGCAGTTTCACATTTTAGGAACTAGTTTGATTAAAAAAAAAAAGATCGATACCATCTTCATGTCTGTACAGTAGACATGAATCTGTAGCCAATTATCTTAAGCTTATAATAACAACAGTTTGCCTGATGATTAAAAAATAAATCCCAGAACTGTTAAAGGATTAACTTCTAATTTCTTGCTTAATCAAAAGGAATTATCCTGAGGACTAACAGCACAAACATGGACAAGCAACACTCACATAATAGAAACCATCTTCATCAATATCTCCAAATACGGCAATGATGTCACCAGCACAAAATGTTAGTTCAGCCTATTAAGATACAGAGATACAGAAAGGGATACACAAATAATGCAGTCAAAGTAAAATCCAGTGTGTTCCAGTTAATTTATACATCTTAGTTCAGTCGAGACAGACTGAATTAAGCTCTAAATTCAGTCTGCTTATATACTACACAAATTTGCTATTTTTTGGGTGATTATTTTGTGTGTGTGTGTGTGTGTCTAATTTGAGGCTAAAGCACATACAAGTGTTTGCAAAAAGACACAAGTTCAAGGTGGGTTGTAATAGTTGATGCATTGTGGTTTTATGACAGATATTTGTGCATTGCACAAAGTGCTCAGTAAACATTTGTGCGTTGAGCGGTTCATCCAGGAAGTGATACCTCAACATCAACATTAGGAGAGCTCTCTCTCGGGTCGTAGTCATACAGAGCCACCATCCTCCTGGAGGCCTGATCTCGACGCAGGCCTCTTCTGTTCTGCTCTGGAGGTAATTACAAACAGCATTTTAACAGGAAGCATTTCATTACATGTTTTCCTTCATAGTTTTTAACTGTTTCAAACACGTATGTCTTTATTTGTGAGCATAAGCATGCTTCTGTGGTACCTATTCTATCCACAGGGGTGCTGAGCGGCAGAAACCCCTGCTTGATGAGCTGGTCCATGGTTTCCTCATCATCTGCTTGTATCTCTGACACCATGTTACAGGGGATCAGCCCCATCCTGCCCTTCACTTCACCTCTGTAAAACCCATCTGTATCTTTATCACCATACACCTGATAGGTAAGACAGTGACAGAGGGGTGTTTAAAGGTCTACTTTCATTATGGTGAGGACCACGACAGTCATTTTGTGTTTATTTTAATAGTTTGGATTCCCTTTAAACACTTAAAAATGAAAAAAAGAAAAACTCCCACCCTAATGATCTGCCCCTCTTTGAAGGGCAGCTCTTCATCAGCTGCATCTGGGTTAGGGGACATGGACAGAGGGTCGTAGTCAAAGAGGGCCACAAAGATCCTAAAAAGCTCCTCATCCTCATCATAGTAGGTGGGAGAGCGGCGATCCCGATCCCTGTAGCCATCTTCAGCACATAAAAGACAAAAAAAAAAAATCCCATCATCCAACCTCACAAGCCAACAAATTAATAAAAATGTGGCCCAACTACTATGTAGAAGACATTAACATTAAACACATTTTATACTGTAACATAAATTTAAATGTATTTTTCTACTACTGTGATGTAAACTTCTGAAGGGAAGCCAGTGATTTAAAGTTACTTCAACAAAATGTAAAAATCATTAGCAAAACATAATGCTGCATACAGTGAACACCACTTCTGTGATAAGCAAATTCGCGATGCCGTGCTTCAGTCGCAGGAAATCAATGAGAGGATCTTAATAAGTCTTAGTGGTTTCATCATCCAGTTTGTGCATGACAGAGTTCACTTTTCTCATCGAGCCATAACTGTGCCTCTCACCATGCAGGAAGAAATCTGTGACCCAGTGAACTATTTTCTGCAGCGCGCACACATGCATCCACAAATACGCACATACATACATGCTACAGTACGGGTATTTTTAATTATTTTTTATAGTACTTTTTTTTATGTTTGAATTCATACGTGGTGTCGGGTTTGAAAAAGAATCCGTTTTTGATGTAAAACCTCATGAACTGTCAGAAACAGGTACAAAATAATTCGACTTCACTGTCAGATCTACTGTTCACAGGAATAATAATAGTAGTGGTTACAGTAACTAAGCATAACTTCTTTGTGATATCACTTCAAGGTCGCGGGGACTTCTGGAACCTATGCCAGCTGCCATAAGGCAAGAGGCAGGGTACACCCTGGACTGTCACAGGGCTACTGACACACTAATAGTTCACAATGTTTTACATCAATAAATTAATGCTTTTTCACACATAAAATCATGTATGTATTCATAATAATGTGGGTATCCTTACCATGAATGCTTATCAAGAATTCTCTAAGAGACAAATGAGAGTAAAGCAAACATGGTGCAATATACAGACAAATTGTGACTCATGAGCAAGACAACATCAGCAACAGACAAGACCCTGACATGCATGCTAAAGCCTAAAGTCCACCTGAGAGAGACAACAACAATCTAAAACAACCACACTGCGCCAACCCTCAAAGCCAGAAGAGGTCTCAGGCTGCGGCGGCAGTGTTGTTGTGAAGACCTGTCATGTGTTTTGATTCGCCATTGTAACACTGGGAAAATGCACCACCCAGCAATGTGTGACATCATGAGGCCAGTGCTTGTTGCTTGAAAATATAAGCTGATAATATATATATTTTTAAAAAAACAATTTAATAATGCAACTCAAATATCTAAAGAAACAAGAAGCAATGGCAATGTGGTCATTCTTTAGTGCCTACCACTGTCATCTCTTAAGAGTGTCATGCATGATCGGTGTAGTGGGTGTGGCTGTATCACAAAGGGAAAGGTTTTAGCAGGCGTCTGGAGTTCAGTGCAGTGTTGTGAGACATTCCCTGAACAGTCAGTCAATCATTTATCATCTGCAACTGTGGAAATGTTGATCCTGGGCCCAAAGTATTGCTTGCCAGTGGGTCCACCATTTCAGTGCAGTGCAGTCATGCTGTTCAACTGTAAGCATAATAATAACTATTATTTTTTTTTAAGACAAAATAACATTTGCATTTGCAAGTGTCCACAGCTAATCTTTTTTTATTTTTTTGCCATTTGCCAGGTGCTGGTGGCACTTTTGCTGCCATGCTGTGGTGGTGAAAAAGGACAGGACTGCAGGCACATACCATGGGGAGACCTCGTGCCGCCCATGTGCCTGCGGGATGACCACGTCTTGTGTCGCGCTACTCTGCCATAGTAAACATCCTCGGTGATGGGAGAGAGGTTTCCCTCACTGTTATTCTCAGAGGTTACCTCTACGGGAAATACCAGTTAGAAGGTGATGAGGTTACAAATAATTTTAAAAAAAACCTCTACTCTAGAGTCGATTAACATATCACCGTCTGCTGCAACAGTGCACAGCAGTTTCATAACAATAATGATCTCTGGAAGATCAATTCAAGGTACTGAAGGGTATGAGCATGGTTCACAGACGCAAAGGTGATCTGAAGACACAAAGAAGCTCACAAATGTTACTGTCCTATAGGCAGAGAAAACCTAAAAACGAAGCCCATACTGACCAATTGAGGGGACCATCAGAGGTCGTCTGTGAGGCTGGGGACCTCCGTGATGTACTCGTCTCCCACCGTCCCGATCATGGCGGCCTCCGACAGGGGTGGTCGTCTGAAATGCACACAAACACAGGAAGCAATCCCAGACATAAAGCATTCGTGAGTTGCTCGCAGAATCATGGACATACTGGTAAACAGTGCGTGAAAAAGTGCACGTCAAACACACTCATACAAACTGTATGTAAACAAAATCATGCAGACCTTACAGGCAGGCACTGAAACAGAGACGCGCACAAGTAGACTCACATTCAGACACGCACAAGCCCATGGGAAATATTTCCATTCCAAAAATTAAGAAGCAACTAGTATCATTCTACTCATTAAACTTTGTTAAAGGTAATTCAATAAAAGTTCTGTCTTCTGTCTGTGTTTTAATCAAATCCAGTCTATCACTGTTTCACTGCATGGCACTCAAACAGAGAAAAACACAATCTTGCTCTCTATTTCTCTCTGTGTTTCTGATCAATTAAAGCAGCTTTCTGGCAGCAGCAAATTGAGCCGTTGGTCCAGACTATGAAGATTGCATTTTTCTACACTGACATGTTTGTTCTCTGAAGTAAAATAAGCTTCTGTAGTTTCTGACACGATTTCAAAAAAAAAATGGACTCATTAGCAGCTGTAGAGGCATAAAATCACATGTTCATGAAAGCAGCACTGAAAACAGTGAAACACTGGCATCTGCCAACTACACGCTGTCTGAAAGCATCTTTAAACCCAGTCTGCATCTCTCTTTCGCTCTCTATCAATCATTTATATATATTTATATATAAATATCTATACACTAATCTGGCATAACATTATGACCACTAACAGGTGAAGTGAATAACACGGATTATTATCATGGCACCTGTTAGTGGGTGGGATATTTTAGGGAGCAAGTGAACGTTTTTTGTCCTAAGAGTCGACGTGTTAGAAGCAGGAAAAGTGGACAAGCATAAGAATTTGAGCAAATTGTGATGGCTAGACAACTGGGTCAGAGCATCTCCAAAAGTGCAGCTCTTGTGGGGTGTTCCCAGTCTGCTGTGGTCTGTATCTATCAAAAGCGGTCCAAGAAAGGAACGGCGGTAAAGCAGCAATAGGGTCATGGACATATGGGGCTGCATGGCCGCAGACCAGCTGGGGTGCCCATGCTGACCCCTGTCACCTGCTGAAAGCGCCAACAATGGACACATGAGCAGAACTGAACCACGGAGCAAAGGAAGAAGGTGGCCTGGTCTGATTAATCGTGTTTTTTTTTTTCCTATCAAATGGATGGCTGGCTGAGTGTGCATTGCTTACCTGGGGAACACCTGGCACCAGAATACACTATGTGAAGGAAGCAAGTCGGCAGAGGCAGTGACTTTGGGCAATCTTCTGCTGGGGAACTTTGGGTCCTGCCATCCACGCAGATGTTACTTTGACACATACCACCTACCTAAGCACTGTTGCAGACAATGTACACCCTTTCACGGAAACAGTATTCCCTGATGGCTCTTTCAGCAGGATAATGCGCCCTGCCGCAAAGCAAAAAGGGTTCAGCAATAGTTCGAGGAGCACAAATTTAAGGTGGCTTGACCACCAATCGATGGAGGCCCCACTTCGCAGCTTACACGACTTAAAGGATCTGTTGTTAACATTTTGGTGCCAGATACCACAGCACACCTTCAGGGGTCTGGTGGAGTTCGTGCCTCAGTGGGTCAGGGCTCTTTTGGCAGCAAAAGGGGGACCAACAGAACATTAGGCAGGTGGTCATAATGTTATGCCTGTCTCCATGGTGCCGAAAGATTCAAACCCAGGAGCTTTCATTATCTCTATCTATGGCACTGGTCAAACCCACTGCATCTGCCCCTCTATCCATGGGCTTTTTTTTCTTGCTATGTAAATTTGAATTAAACTCAGCACACACACTAATAACACATATCAAAAAGCAAGGCAGCAGTCTCAGCTGAAGTATCTGTGCCTGTGCAGTTCACTGAATAATAATTCATTTGCTTGGATAAGTGCAAAGAACTGCACCTTGGGTGTGTTGTGCGAGTTGCGTCGACGTCCCTCTTCCAGCTGCATCTCAGAGTACAGTTCCTCCTCATCCTCTTCCATGATGTCAGACAGGTCAGAGCCCCGGCTGCTTTCGCTGTGATAATCTTCATTGTGACTATAGTGAGGCTTTTGGTAGTTACACACACAAACGAACAGACACGATTAAGTCCACATACAAACATATATACATGCACACACCAAACACACATGGATAAGGCCAGCACGCCCACGTGAACACACGTAGAGACACAGGTTAAGGAGTGTGTACGCATGCAACCACTCAGACGTACATGCACACACACGTCCAGGCGCACGCATGTGAGGAAGTTTTCCTCTGAAACACGCGCTGGTGCTGAGTTCAGAAGATCTGCCACTTATCACATGGGTCTTACCGGCCTCCCTAACTCAGATCCTCTGAGGAACTCATCAACTGAGGGTCCTCTCCGACGACCACGCGCTATCCCTTCCTCGTCATCCTCCTCCTCATCAGAGTGATGCTGGTGAAATGAATGACCCTGTTCTCCATACCTCCCTTGCCTTCTGTCTCCCTGAAAACATGTAGGTATAAACAGGAAAGTAACAAAACAGTGTTAACAGTGTATTTACATGTATGATTTAGTATTGAAAATGTACTAAATATACTTTCAGTATACAGTACTAATCACAGTTGTGTTTTTCAACTATTCTAAATTCACACTGGAGTAACAGTTTATTGACAGTTGTGTTAAAATGTGTAACATAATAAACATTAAGCATCTATAATGTTCTCATCAGACCTTGCCACTTTCTGCTGCCACCCTCTGAGCTGCTTCTCGAGCGATGGCTTTGGCCACAGTGTCTGGGATAAGTGTGCCTCTGGGCTGAGGAAGAATTCTCTGGGGTGAGGGAGACCGTGGATTGGCAGGGGGCGGGGCCTCAAGGGTATGGCCTTGCATGGGCACAGGAGGCTGTGCAGAAGGAGAGCGTGTAGGGGCCCAGCCAGGCTGGCCAGGTAGAATAGCTCCCCCGTGATGGGCCGTGTGCTCTTTGGCATCCAGGTCTCTGGCACTTACTGGTCTCAGAGGTATAGGGTGGGGGTGGGGGTGGGGCAGCGGAGGCAGTTGGTGCTGGGGCCTGGGACCCTGGTGGGGTGGGCGAGGCTGGAGATGTAGGGGCTGCGGGTGGGGATGTGGGGGACGAAGCTGGGGATGCGGGAGGCCACCTTGATGGGGAAGTCTGGGACGGGGTTGAACATGTGGAGGATGGGGTGGCAGTTGTTGTCCATGGGGTGGACCAGGAAGCTGGGGTGTAGGATGAGGAAGGTGAGGAGATTGGAGGAGGGGTTGGACATGGGGCTGTGGAGGAGGGCCGGCATGAGGATGCACTGGTGGTGGTAGAGGAAGCAGAGGTAGAGGCACAAGCAGGTTGTTTGGAATGACAGCAACTTGGGAGTCCTGGGATTCTCCCTGGACGGACAATGTCCTAACGATGACTTCCCTGGCCTCGAGGCATTGAATCCTTGTCAGTTCAACCGTAACATAGTCTGCCATAGGGAACAACACCTCAGCTATCTGAATTCAAAAAGAAGAAAAAAATGATAACATAAACAGAGGCTGCAGTTTAATTTTAACAACAGCTGAAATATTATCAGTCAGTACATCGAAAGTATGAAAACATGGATGAATCCAGCTATAAAAATATGACTGACCCCATGCACTTTCCTATAATGTTAAGTAAGTGATTTAGCTAAAACGCCAATATACCTGCTTTCATTTAATTCATTAAAAAAATGCTCTTAAGAATTCCACCCAGAGGGGCAGCTCAGAAGCAGGATTCTACCCACGGTGGTTTAATGTGGATTTACCCTTTCAAGTGTTCTGTGTTGATTTACTTTGGCAGTCACCAGAGGGAGTGAGAGACCTTTTCAAGACATTCACAGCACTCAGACTGAGAGCCCTGCACGAATGCTAATCACAAGTAGGTGGCAGTGCTGTGTGGACTGGTGGCAATGATGACATAATGCCACACTCAAAGACAGAGGCTTTTAATGTCCCATCTGTGGTGTATATTCTCATGTTTTTTTTCCTGGATTAAGCATGATTAAACATTTCACACAGTGTTATGAATACTGTATTCCTGTAGAGCATGTAGACTTTTGAAATATACATCCCATATGCTTGGGGTTTATCCACAAACTACTGTTCCTTTTAACAGATCATAATACATCACGAGCAATGCCTATAAAGCAAGATGAGTGCTGTGTGATCACTTATTATAGCTTCTTTTAAAAGGTGAAACCAAGACATGCTAACTCACCCTCTGTCCTTTAGTGCAGACTGCGTAACCAATGACATTTGCCCCATTGGATGTGCCTGTGGGAGAGAGGATGGGGGGCTTCCAGTGGACCTGCAGGACCCCTGGGGCCTGCCCACAGAGCACCTGAACATCCTGGGGAGGCATCGGAGGCCCTGAGGGGGGAAACCAATCCAGTGTAAGAAAAACAGTCTCTGTAATACAAGTAGGATACAAAACAAGAGGGGGGATGATGTGAAGCATTCATCAAATGCACAAATATGTACACACACACCACCATGCACAGAAATGCCCAGACACAAAAAGAGGAAGTGGTGAGGTGGGGTGGGAGGTTGGGGGGTAGGGGGATAGGGGTGGGGCATTTATAATTTGCCTTGCATATCT
>VOQJ01012527.1:71465-93521 GCA_015052665.1 Apistogramma diplotaenia
AAAAAAAAAAAAAAAAGACACCCCCCCCCCCCCTTAAAAAAAAAAAAAAAAAGTACACAGAAACTTTTCTTGGTGACACGATGCACCGACAAAGTGGAAGTCACAGGATGAACATAGCCAACAAGCATATGACGGGCACATTCTAGATCAGGGTGACAAATGCTGTCGTCATTGCAGCATTGTTTACAAAAATGACTGCATCAGCATTACGTTTAGATTGTGCTGTATTGTCACGTCTGGCACATACTTAATGCAACATAATGTAAAGAGGCAGCAAGGGTACAAAATGCAGAGACACCTTGCGTCACTGTACATATACAGCAAGTTTACCTGTAGCACATGGTGCACAGTGTGCTGTATGTACAATACAGTGCATGTTATATTGAAAGCACGACAGACATAAAGATGATGATGCAGGAATTAAATAAACAGAGCGACTCCAGTCAGGAATAAATGCGAGCTGACATGCACTACTTGGTATTTTTGTGTCATTTTGAGACAGTACATAATGATGCATACACTTGTTTGCACCGGCAAGCTGCATCAGCTACAGCAGGCAAGCAATCATGAAAAATACGCATCCTCTTCCTCTACAGAAATTTCTGGTTTTCACAATTTGATTTGCCACTTAATGCCACTAGTGCGTTACTGTACTGTGTACTGCTCACCTTCATAGAAGCCATCATCGTCCATGTTTCCATACACGTACAGATACTTTCCAGCCACAAGGGGGAGTTCTGCTTCAGGATGCTCATTTGGTCCATCATAAGGGTTGTAACTTAAAGAAGCAAATGTTTTTCATTCATTTTTGAAGGAAAATGTTCACAAATCTAAAGATAAGATGTGCAGTAAAATCAACTCTTTGAACTTGTCTTATGCACCTGTAGCGGGCAGTGCAAAGGCGGACCTGGCCTGTGTAGCGAGATTTGGACCTGGGTGACGGGCTGGCCTCATCCTCCATCTATGCATAAATGAGAGGATTAAATTAAAGTCAAGTGTGACTGGTAGTGATAAGTGTCCTTGCTATACCGTATTTAAGAACTAGCAGATTGTAGCAACTCTTGAAATATTAATTTTCAAGATATTAATGTGTGTCAACCTACATTAATTATGTTGATTATTTAAAACAATTAGCATAAAAGGTTCGATTTGCATTAATCCTGAATGTGACATTTGTGGATGTGGCATCAGACCCACCTCTGATGAGGTAAACTGTCGGGGGTGGATGGGGTGGTCCGTTGTCACAGTGCTGGATTTGACAGACAGCAGTTCTGGTGGTTCTCTGTCTCCAGTCTGCGGTGTGCGGGGCAAGAACTGGGAGATCAGCAGCGGCGTGTCTGCCGCACTCGCATCACCTGGGAGACATTGATTTCCATAGCAAATAAAGAGTAACTACCTTTCCTTCCACACCCATTTGGTGCTCTTTCAAGCAAAGCCATTGATCTCCTATTGAAGCGAGTGTACAGCTAACATCCTTCATTTGGAAGGCTATTCCACCCCTATCAGCCATTCCTATCTGCAAAACAGACTTTAAAAAAAATGCAGGAAACACGAAACAGAATTCCCAGAGGAAATTAAAAATAAGTAAACAACACAGATCAACTGCATCACTGCGTTCTTGTGGTCTGTATGTAATATTATGCATTAGCACAAAAGCACAAGTGAATTCTGCCTGAAGTGAAGAGACGGATAAAACAGGATTTTCAGCACTTCAAAGACCTTTGGTTTGTGCCAGACTGTATAAATCTACATCACTGATACGGCTCTATTTGCTACCTCTGCAGATCGCACTATGTGTTGTTAGAATACTAATGTGTTAAATTACATTCATGGCATACATCAGGCCCGTGATCAAGGGCAGATATTGATCATGAATAAGCTCTATCACCATTAATGGTATCCACCTCTGGTCAGAAGTGAGTGGATCCAGCTGTAATGTGAGCTGTCTGGGGATTAGATCACTCTGTTTCTCATTTTATCTGATCATAAGCCTTTTGATCTCAAGTTATTTTGTAGATGCTTTTATCTGGAGAGCATACATCTTTTTTAGAATGGTCTTTACATTACACATTTACATTAGCACACACTGAACCACACTCACGATGCAGTAAATACATAAAATCATTCAACTAAAATAGAAGAAAGTAAAATAAAACTTGAAGATTGGCTTTTCCTGAGAAAGCCATTGTACAGAAGAAGTGTAGGACCAGCGGAAAAAAACTATTAATCTTGGACTTCTAATTTTTTTGTTTCCATGGTTCTGCAAAAAAATGGGTTCTGAGAAAAAAGTTATGAGACAAAAATATTTCCGTGACCCTAATTGTCTTCCATACCACTGTCATGAACCTAGCTAGTCCTGAAAAAAAAGCTATCTGGGTGAAGCTTCCTGTTAAAATGAAGTTTTTCCTTCCCACTGTCACCAAGTGCTTGCTCATAGGGAGTCGTCTGATTGTTGGGGTTTACTTTTATTAGTGTAGTGTCTTTACCTTAAAATATAAAGCATCTTTAGACCACCGTTGTTGTGATTTGGCGCTATATAAATAAAACTGAGTTAAACTGAACTGAATTTGTTGGCATATACTGTAAACTTTGGCTGTGAGATGACACACACCTGTCTCTGGTTGAGCTTCAAATCCAGCAACGGCCTTCAAGAGTTTCTTCTCTGGTGAGGATGGGATCTGGGAATCTGGAATCCGGGTGCTATTTATCTTAAGGATATTCACAGATTCTGACTGCAGGCGGAAATTCAGCAGCTCTTTGGACAGCTGGTGGAAGTGTTCACTGTGTGACTTGCATTTCTGTTCCAGGTCACGAACCTTGACCTTTGGCATATAAGAAAAAGAGTAGAAAGTATCGTGAAGGCTGGGAGAAAAAAGCTTGTGAGATAAAAGGGTGAAAGTTTGTAGTTTGTTATTGATTTATTAAGTTTTATCTATTATTATATAGAAAAAAAGACCCTTTAAGAGACTTTTCAGAGATTTAGCAGTGTGTTATTTTGAATCTCTTGCAGTCTAATGAAGCATGTGGAAGTGTAGAGTCATCTGCTGATGTGGTTAAATTCTGACAACAAAGCCTGAGCACAGCATGACTCTATATCACAAGCATCCTGTCAGAGGAAAACCTAGTGGGAGAACAGTGAATAATAGTCCAGATTTGGTCATGTGGAATATAATTTTTGGTGGTTAAAGGAAAATTCAAAGAGGAAATGAAGGGTGATGGAACTAAATAAATACCTGAAACATTCTGTCCTTATTGTTCTGCTCAGACATCAGGGGGAAATCAGAAAACAGTAAAGAAAAAAATGCACATAGAACCAAAGATTAAAAAGTCAAAGGAAGAGAAAAAAATAGTGAAAAGAAACACGTTTATTAACCAGCTAGTCAACACAAAAATAATACAAATATGCTTGTGAAACTGAAAAGGACTTATCAGGAGAAAATAACTGAGAAATGAAAACATACGGGGATTTGTTTATTTGCCTGTTTATTCACACCCACAGACAGCACAGCTATGCCTTCCCTCCTGTGGCCATGTTTGCCCATAACTGTAGAGAAACACGCCTGTGAAAGAGACTAAATGATTCAGTGGATTTCTAGGACGAGAACTCCTTGACAGTAGTTTCAATTTCTCTGACCAAACTGTTTTTCTGAGCCAAACTCGGGTCTGCTTGCTCAGTAAAATCGCATTAAGAGCGCTCCAGATGGATAATAACGTGACCTCGCTTGAACCGCGGCACAAAGGAGTCTGCAATATATTGTAGTGGCGAAAGGATTTGAAGTAAAATGAGAAAATAATTTTTAAGTAGACGAGCCAGTGACAAGCAACTTAGAAGACTGCGATGAAACGGCAGGTCAGCCTGGGCGCCGCATCACTGCAACGTGTGAGAACGCAACTGCTAAACAGGCGGAAGAGTTCGGAGTGATCGTTTACACAACAACCTGAAAAGAAACGGAAATCGGAGCTGGAAATATGACTGCAAGCGGAAAGGATAAGGGATTGTCTGCTCTGGTGTGTGAATCACAAACTGGTGTGGAGTGTTGGAGAAAAAAAACTACACAATACTGTCGTTTTTGCTGATAAGCGCTTTACTGGAAGGAGAGAAAAAAATCTGTTTCTTTTGGGACTTCATTATAAGAGGGTCCAGAGCCTCAACGAAATCCATGTGTCATAAGTTAAACTTCAGTACAAACCTATGCACAGTTTGCCTCGCACGGCTTAAAATTAAAACCCTGTTTGTCCACCCACACAGCTGCTTTCAATTAGCCTGATTAGACGTTGTTGAAGGGCTCTGTAGGCGTGTGCAGACTGTTCCTGTTTTTAACATCTCTCTTTATGTCTTGCCAGCTTTAATGTCCCCCGTTAGTCCAGGAAAAGTCACGTTTTTATCATTTCTATTGGGAGAAGCAATTTACTTAATTCAAATAATTTTCCAGCATCTCTTTATTCAGCTACGGCACAGATGAAGTGATTACTGGAAATGGTGTGGGTGTGAGTCGTGCAGTTTCACTAATACATTAATTTGACAAATGTATCAGACTCTTTTTGTCTTTTTGCCCCATTTGTAGCATGGTTGTGTGGATGGCAGTGTTGGTGGTCTGTCAGTACGGTCTTGTGTCGCCACTGTGCATTCATTGCACCTTGCTAACCAAGGTTGCTGGCATCAGCTCATAGTGTAACACTCCACTATCTCGTTAAATATGACCACTTGTGGCTCCAAAAAAAAAAAATTGATTTTATGCATGAAACAAGAGGCAGCAGAGTTTAGAGCAGGAGCCGCCTGAGAGCCAGTATCATTGTCAACCATGACAACAAGACAGTGACCGTGTTTCATTTCAGTGTTGGGATTTAATTGACAGGATACTTGCATAAACTAAATTAAAATTTGGAAATAAACTTGACAAAAATGATTATTTCAGCTGTTTAGCTCTTCTCAGTCCATTCACTGACAACTATTTAGGTAAATTGATGCCACTTTCAATACAGTTGGATTAACAGAAAGTCAAATGGCTCTCTGCAGATTGGCTCTGGCTGTAGTGTTACGCTAAAGTCTGCTGAACATTGCCATTGAAAGATGTGCCTCTGTTAGCGTCAAGCTCAATGCACGAGTGCCTTAGTACAACCAGACAGGATGTTTTACAGTTATAAGCTTCCTAGATAGGCTATGTAGCATTTTTCAACAGGAGTGCCTCGTCACTGACTCGTCCATGTTTCTTTGTTAACTCCCCACATGAACCATCTTGAGGATGAGCTCCACTGTGTTTAATGTACCTCTAACAGGTGTACTGCGTCCTCATGCTCCTGGTCAGTTTGAACCCAAGCCTGGAGAGAACACACAGAAACACACAATGACAGCTGACACTGTGATCACAGTCCATGAGGTAGAATAGACAGTACGTAGCTGACATGCTGTCAACCCAATACCCTGGCGGAGGCTCACTGGTTCATCAAACAGCACTGGTACTTGAAGAGATGCCTACTTCTGATGGTACAGCTTCAATAAGCAGCAACCGACTTATTTTAGGGTATGTTAGGCTGTTAAAGGATGTAAAATGAAACCCATTCTTGAGCAACTGTACGAATCCGGGTGTCTCTGTTTGGACAATCGACATCCTTTTTAATGTTAATGACTTTCTTTTTGAACAAACATCAATGGGAAAAATGGGGCCAAAATGAGACAGACGAATCTCACTTCTGAGAAAAGAGACATTATTCATCATCTTAGACTGCGTGGTCCAATCCAGTAGATATTTAATATTATTTTAGACATCAGCATAAGAGAATTTTAATTTGGCTGTTTTGGAAAGCTTATGATAAAGGCGGTGAGTAGTGAGTAGGAATACATGTACACATGTTTATTCTTCAAGAAAGAATACAACAACTACAACAGGTCAGGTTTTCATGCTGAAAGTTGCAAGGTGTATAAATTTATCAGCAACTACAAAGGCAACATTTTTAGCAGCGTTCTTTATCACACGATCAAAGGGGCTGCGGCTGGATCCGCATTTGTAATAAAATCTGCTGATTTGTGCACAGGCTTTATGAGCTCTTTGTATTTTCTGATATGGTAGCACTGATTCTGTGACAGTGATTCAGCACAAAGTGGCTACTGACACATCAGTATCCAAACTTTGGCATGAAATCCCTATGCAAAAATCAATAACCAAGAGGGGGATATGCCTGGAGTATTAAAAGAATACGCTCAAATTTAGACTTTTATACATTGTGACCATACCTTTTGCAATTGATTGATCTCCTTCTGCTTGGTGTGAAGGGCCACCAAGGCTTGCTCATGCTCTGTCTGTAATTGTTGCTTCAGCTCTACAGCCTCATGCATATGCTGGGGAGAAACAGAAGGATGAGGAGGACAGATGATCTGTGGTTCCACTTGGTGAATAAACTGAAACAATATTCTCACATTTCACTACCTCTGAGGAAGTTTATTTTGCAGTGGGCCTCTCCTCTGCATCCTAGCCATATGAGTTAGCAATACTGCACCCATTTCTTTGTAGAAAAATGAAGACTGTTAGAAATATACGAATAGCCGGAGTCTTGTCTCATCAGGTTCAGTGTAATAAATCCCACAAATTGAAGTGAAGCATCTCCTAATCCTCAAAGATTAAACCAAGCAATTCATTTGAAAGGTTGCCAAGAGTAGGATAAGAATATTAATACCAGTTACCACCTAGTTTATGTAAAAGCCTGGAGTAGAGGAAAACAGCTCGCCTCTATGACATTTTCAAGCTCTCCCTAACAAGCAGCCCAAGCTTAGTAATTAGCACGTTGCATCTTGCTCAGTTAAGATCCAATTTTGCATCCTCACATACAGTCTCACTTTAGAGGCAAAGCAAGTGAAGAGTAGTAGGTTGTGTAGCGCTGGTAGCATATAGAGTAGCATGCTTTGTACTCTGCACTGACTCACACAAAGCTGTCACACATAGTTGCTCACGCTGATCCAAATCTACCCTTTGCCAAATTAGCCAAGTCATGACTATACAGTATCTATGCATGAAGTCACGGCCAGCTGCCACATCTTGCAGAAACAGAATTAAGGCCATAGGATGTCTCTGTGAGCTTAAGAAGAAAAGACAGCTTAGAAAGCTCTGGCATTCATATTTTTTTCCCTGTGTTCTTTCTCCCTTGAAAAAAGAAAATCTTCTTTACCTCTTGGAGTGGCTTCGAGGTGTCCTGAGCAGGCAGCCACTGCTTTGCATAATCACGGAGAAGCTCTAAGCTGCAGAGGACCGGGGTGGCTGAGAGGCTGTCACTGGAGCCTCAGTGAAACTACTTTTTTAACCCTCGCACGCTCAGACCAAAACTGATGGTCATACCTGCATTTTGAGACTTTGTGATGTCATTTTCAAATAGCCGTCCTTGCTCCTCCAGCCCTCAGACTATCAGAGCTATTCAACGCCTACACTACACGACGTGGACTCGAGGCCTTGAAGACTGGACTCACATTGAAACTGCTAAAGAAAGATGCTGAAGCTTGACGTGAATTCGACTGCCGTGTTGTTTGACTTATTTGAGACGTGACTCAAAATAGGCTTTAACATTAAAAGCACATGACATCAGTCACCTGAAAAAACAATACAACTGGCTGCTTATAAAACTTATAATGTCTTGTGAAGTGACTTAGAACTTTTGTCAAGGACTTGAGGCTTGACCTGATATTTGCTTTTGAGAAGTTTCAGACGTGATGTGGGTGGTCCAACGTCTTAGCTGTCTCTCAGAAGACAGTCTCGCTTGTCAACATCAAGAAACTGCTTGTGCAGAATGATGGGAAAAACACTGGCTGCCAAACTGGGAAAATAAGTCCACAGATCATTTAAGTGGTATAAGCGTCTTCTTTTTTTTCTGGTGATTCCCAAATCCAGCTGGAAGACAGATGAAAGGTGGATCGGCCAAATAGTCAACTCTCCAAAACAGCACTAACCATGCTGCACAAAACTAGAGTCACCTTCGACGTTTACTTTTAATCAAATTCAGGAACAAACATTTGAAATTATTCACTTCTGGATGCTTCTGCTGTTTGCACTGATATGTGTTTTTCTTAAAGACTTTGAGTCTCCCAAAATTTCACAACAAAGGTGAAAAGTACAAAGTAAACAGAAGCCGTGGCCTTCATTTCCTTCTTCTTTGTTCAGCGCCTCACTTTAAATGGTAAACGGATTGGTTCTTATATAGCACTTTTCTACTCTACATGAGCACTCAGAGCACTTTATACAGCATGTGTCATTCGCACAAGCACTTTTCTACGTCTAAGTGCTTTCTATCAAACATTCACACACATAATCACACTCTAACAATCACACTGCAAGGAACTCGGGGTTCAGTATCTTGCCCAAGAATACTTTTATCATGCAGACTGGAGCAGCCTGGGTTTGAACCACCAAGCTTCCTATTAGCAGATGACCCGATCTGAGTGCTTCCATCTCACCCCCCAACCAGACTGGGCCTCCCTGAGCCTGGTTCAGCCAGAGGTTTCTTCCTGTTAAAGGGGCGTTTTTCCTTCTCACTGTCACCAAGTGCTAGCTCGTTGGGGGTTGTTTGATGATTGGGGTTTATTGCACGGTCTATATCTTACAATATAAAGCGCCTGGAGGCGACTTGTGATTTGGCGCTATATAAATTGAACTGAACTGAATTGAGTCTCACCCTATCGCTAGCGTACACTTCTGTCACACCAACGCTCTGTGGTCTTCCTCATTCCTGGCAGTTCCATCTTCAACGTCTTTTGCCCAGCATATCCACTCTCCTGCCTCTGCACATGTCCAAACACCTCAGCCTTGTCTCTCTAGCTTTGTCACCGAACTGCTCAACCTGAGCTGTCCCCTCTGATGTACTCATTTCTAATCCTGTCCCTCCTGGTCACTGCCAACAAAAATCTAAGCATCTTCAACTCTGCCACCTCTACCATGGCCTTGTGTCTTTTTGTCAGTGTAACATGGGCCAAGTTTCTTTCTTTTGTTTTAACAAAAAGCTCTGTGTCCATTTATGCTCGTGCCTTCTATACTGACTGGTGTTTTAATTCTCACACAGGACTATGACCAAAAAAAAAGAAGGTATTTTTATCTGTTCTTTTAAACTGTGTTTCCACCATCCCTGCTTTTTCCACCCACATTATCCTGTGTAATTTTCTCTAAATAATTTCTTTGTCTCCGCAATCAATGCACAATGAGAAAGTGACAGAGCTTTCTTTGCTGTATCGGGGAGCTGGTCAGTTTTTCTCATGTGGGTACATTTCGCTCTCAAATATCCTGACAGACAGACAATCGATAGGAGATGCGGAGAGGCGAGGATTTGTAATGAGAGTCCCTCTCGCAGCGCAGTGAGACTGTGTCTGATTACTATTGGCAGACCAGAACACAATAAAGAAAAGAGCCATGAAACCGGTGACACCCCACCTCATGTATTGCCACAGTTTCCTTCTAAAGTTTTCTGAGGACACAAACATGGGAAATAGGAATATGTCCAAAAGACTCACAGTAAATTTAGTCCTGAAAAATCAATTATGAAGAGACCCAATAAAGTGCGCACGTGATGATTAATAGGGTGAAGATGTGTGCTGGAAAAAGGGCATTTTTTTCCCACTGTATATCTTGTGAAACAGCACTGAGGATATTACTGATCTGATATTAGGTTATTGGGAGCATTCTTCGCCATAACTGAAGCCATTAATGATGGTTCATGTGAAGGATTTATCAAAATTCCTGTTGTCAAACAGGAAATTTTATCATATAAAATATATGCTATGATAGATACAGTACGAGTCAAAAGTTTGGAGACTGATGTTCGTTTATAAGAGCAAAGATTTGTCCCACCTTTAAAACCTGTTCCAGGCTATTCACTTTTCCCTCGAGTTGGCTCCTCTGCTCCTGGGCTACGTCTCTCTCCTGACTCACTACAGCAAAGGTCTGTCTCAGCCGGTCATAGTCAGACTGCACCTGCAAAAACTCCAATCGTGAATTGAATACAGACACGAGGAAAGCAAAGACGAGAAACAAGAGAGGGCTGAGTGGTTTGTTTAAAAAAGTGAGAGGAAACCGCAACAAAGTGAGGAAAGAAAACACTTTAATTTCATCTTTGCTTTACTTGAAGAGTCTCAAAATGCAGTCTGTTTTACAGAGAGGAAAACAAGCATGCAATTTTTATGAGGTTTGTTCTTGCAGCAGACCTACTTTTTACATTTATGAATAGAGGCTGCATTTTTTGTGGCTGGAGGGTTGATTGAGAGTTCACAGTTTGAAGAGAAATTAATCAGCACATTTCCATTTAGTGTTGATGAGACAGTGCTGCTGACTTGAGCGTTTCTGCCTCTCGTCTCTTCGCCGGTCAGAGGCCTTGAGCTAAACTGGTTCCTCTAAAGTTGCTCTCAAAGGACTGAGCTCAACCGTACCTATCATCTCATTAATTAACACAGCACATGAAAGCACAATAGATAACATAAAAAAGTACATTCAGCTTAATAGTGATAAATATTTATATTTTATCTAACAAAGGGAACACTTTTTATTTAGAGATCAGTTGCGTAGATCCTTGTGCTACTAATTAATTTAGGCAAGGACATAAGTTCAGTTTCTTATTCAAGGATAAACATTCTTTACTTAACATTTATATTTAATCAGTTATATTTCTGACTGTCTATGCACAGCTAAACACATTTTCACTGTGCCTTTGTCTTAGTTGCCCTTACAAGCCAATCACGCTCATTTATACAGTATATCTGGCAAGACTGCACACACGTTTGCCCCACTTTCTTTTCATCTCTGTGGCCACCTTGTCAGTGAACAGATGGCGTCGTTTTCTGTGACACTTTGGAGCAAAAGCTCCGAGCAGAGTCCCTGGACACATGTCAGATCTGTCCCCTCTGTGAAAGTCACAATTAGCGCCAGAGAAGCTAATGGCCTACCATTACAAATGGTCACTGTCTCTCTTTATGGGTCTGTCTGCATGTTATATATTGGTATGTGAAGTTAGGAAACCGGGGGAATTTTTTAAGCAGTCTTTAGGAATAGTTCTCCGGGCCTTTTAGTCATAATTCCATCAGTTGTGGCAAACTCTCCAGCACTGGCTGAAATGCAGCCCCAAACCACGACAGAGCCTCCGCTGTGTTTTACAGATGACTACAGACATTCACTGTTGTACCTCTTTCTTGACCCGCATACAAACTGATGGACTAGCTTGAAGTAGCTTAACAAACAAACAAACAAACAAAAACATTCCTCTAGAAATGGTCAGGTACAAGGACTGGACTGAAAATGAGTGAAAAAGCAGCCAACGTCCAAAGACAAACTTTGAAAGACCTTCAGAAAGACTGCAGAACTATTTCTCGAGACCACTTTATATCAAATGAAAGTCTGGTTCTTTGAAAGCAAAATATTGTTGATGTGCTGTCATAAGAAGGTGGATAATAAATTCCAAAATATGCCTATACATTTTCTAAAATCACTGTTTTCATGTGTGTTTGTTTGTTTGTTTGTTTCTGCATCACTCACACAGAAAAACTGATCATCACATCATTGATCATCATTGGCATGTTTGAAGGCTTCACCTGGTCATACTTGGATGCCTTCAGGTGGTGGTTGATCAACTCAAGGTTCAAACGATTTTTCTCCTGCAAGGCAGCATGGAGCTTTGTTTTCTGAAGAAAAGAGACGGAAACAAAGAGTTGGATGTCTTGTTAAATTATGCATCATGCATGCACGTCACACAACAAAACTCCACCTTAAAAAAGATTATATAAGTGACAAGCTAAAGATTTAGATTAGTGTTGCTCCCTCCCTCCATATGTATGCACATGTGTGTGTGTGTGTGTGTCTTTTCTCTAAGATGCTGTCAGGAGGACAAAACCCACAGCTGCATACTGTCATCCCCCATTTGGTATGTCACCTTAGGAATGGAAGAGGAAAGCTGAAAGAGATGAGAGAATGGCAAGAAAGAGCATAGGGATGGGGGGGGGTGAAGAAAATTGGGATTGTGAGAAAGCGCAACAGGAAGCAAGAAAACATTTGAGGCAGAAAAAATGGGGGCGGGGGGGGAGTGAGGAGGAAAAAGATGCAACAAGGGAGTGTCAGAATGTTAGTCGAGTACTAAATAAGCAATCGGATGCACAATGTCAGTAAAAACCCTCCCAGCTAAAGATGAGATTAAGTTGCAAACCACGTAAAAGGATTGAAAAGTGGTGTGCAGTTCCTGTCTGCTCTCTCCACATTCAGAAGTTGTCATCCCGCGAGTGCTGCAGGTACTCAAGCATTACATAATTACGCCAGACTCAAACTAGGGCAGCGCTCTCTTCCTATCACAGCGCAGCACATTCAAGAGTGATTTTTACTGCGACTGTTCATATCCTGGCACGCAATACCACTTCACTGATACTGCTCATTGCCATTCTCAACCTCCAGACATTAAAATGTGGGTAAGTAATTCATAATAGCGGTCAGGTCTTTCCTCCTTGTCTTCAGGCAAAAAGCAACAGGAGTTAATGGTAGGTTTTATTTTCCTGGTATGTCTAGCATGATAAAATAGCAGGGTTTGGTTTTGAAAATACAGTTTCCAAATATAACACTTACTGTGGTCTTGAGCAATAGTTCTCCAGGCTTTCTGAAGGTCTTTCAGAGCATTTCTTTGGACACTGGCTGCTTTTCTTAAAAGTGATCTATGAACTATCCAAGAGGCATCTAACTCAAGGGATGATGAATTTCTTAGCAAAGAACCAATTTTGGCAACTAGTAGCCTGTCAAAGGGAAAGCATAATTTGTTCCAATTTCTTTTAAAAAATGCCAAAGTCTGACAGGCATAAAATAGCATTTTTGCACCAATAACGTGATTCCCAAAAAGCTAGGAGCTCAAAACTAGCTGAAAAGGAACAGGGTGTGCAGTGTGACCTGAACAAAATTGAGGAAACTTGACAAGTGGACACCAAAGGAAAAAAATCCATTTTATTGAGTGATAAAACCAAATTTGAACTATTTGGTTCAAATCACTGTCAGTTTGTACATAGGAGGTCGGGGGAGCGGTACAGCAGAGTATCTACAGCCATCTGTACAACACGGCGGACGCTCTGTCGTGGTTTGGTGCTGCATTTCTTGTCAAAATTGATGGAATTATCAATGCAGAAAAGGAACCATCATGTTTTGATCCACCACGCAGTACCATCTGGAAAGCACGTGATCCCAAACACACTGCACACTGCAGTCAAACACTACGTGGATTGGCCTCCCCAGAGCTCGGACCTTGATATTACTGAAGCAGTGTGGGATCATTCTGAAAGACTTCAAGTCTGGAGAACTATTCCTGAAGACTGCTTAAAGAAATTATAAGTAGCTGAAGGAGAGAGTTCAGGCTCATTAGAATTGTACAAATTGCCTTATATGTATATATGTACTTTTACTACATGTTTACACACAGCACCTATTTCCCATCCCATCAGAAGATAAAGAAAACTTGCACAGTACTGCATTTTGTTTCGTGTCCGTCTTTGTTAGATTGTCCATGTCCATCATACACTTCCACCATTGTGCTCTTGTATTCTCCCTCGTGCCGTTCAATATTTCACTGGTTTGTTGTGCATTTTATTTTTTTGTTTGTGTTTTTAAGTTGTGCTTTTTGTTTTGATTATTCATTACCCTTTGGACAGCTTAGTGTGCTAAAGCTCAGCCTGTCTGAACTGGAGTTCTCTTTTGGTTCATGTTTAACAGCGCTACATTACAGCAAGTTAACACACTATTCATCGATGCAATATGCTCTCATGAACCTCACTGTTATGAGTTAAAAAAAAAAATAGTCCAAGCTTTGTATCAACTCCTGCAAGAGGAAAGACTGTGGAGCTCTGAGGTTTATGATCAAATTTGTCAGTGCAATAAATCGACGAACTCAATAAACCCTGGCCAAGAGGAGGAGAGGGAAAAAAACAGACAAAGTGAGGGGCCAGCCAGATTCATTCATCTCTTTGTGTGCAGGCAGAGTGACAGCCAGGGATGTCAGAGAGACACAATCAAACCAAGACAGAGATAGAGAACAGACAAGGACAGGGAGACACAGAGACTGGTGAGTGAGTTCACTTGCTGCTGCTATTGTGTAACTCCTGTCGCCACATCACAGCCCCGCAGACTACAGCGGTTTCAGTGTACAGAACCACACCTAGCTACAGTAGCAGCTGCAAATCCTTCTGCTTTCCTACTGTTAATTAAGCAGAAATGTAAAAAAAAACCATGAGGTGCCAGTGTCAGTCACGCGCTTCACTAAATCTCCACGACATGTCGGGGGAGGAGATGGGAGAGATAACTGGAAAGAAGACAGCGATGGAAACTCTAAGCTTTCTTTTGCTCAACCTGTCGGGGAAAAGAAACAAAAGACAGAGCGTAATAAAGAACCACAGAAAGAAAGAGAATGACCTTTTAAAGGCTTCTTTTTATGGGCCTCAGGAATGATGTCTGCTTCTCCACTTCCTCCCACTTCCAGTGAATCACACATTCACAGCTCAGCTTAACACTCCATAACATCTTGTATACACACAGCTAAACTGCGAAGCCAAAGGACACACATATTTTCGTGCCAATTTAAACCTTCGATATCCACAAATAAACAAAGAAATCTGGTTTGACGATACGAAGTCTATGGAAATGTGGTGTACTCTTAAGAAAAAAGCAATTTAACAGGAATTTAACAGTGCTGACATCTGTGCAAAGCGAGTGATAGTGGAGCGTGCATGTGTGAATCTTGAGATCTCAGTTCCATATGTGCATGGAGAGAGACTGAATTGGCTAAAGGGAGACTATCGCTGATGTCTAATTCACTCTAATGTTCCTTCTTCCTTTCCATTCTGTAGTTTCTCTCTGCCTACCATGCACACACTGATACACAGACTTCCCCTTCCATCACCATAATTATCATTCTGTCCCTTAAACCACAAATTCTACTGACCCCACCTTAGCTCACTGCTGCCAGCCTTTCACCAAGATCGAGTCCCACAATGGTGTGTGCATCCACATCAGTGAGTCATATTTCAGTTCAAACCAAAGTTTATAATACTTTCTGTAGTAATAATAGTATAATTTCCCTTAAATAGTTCACACAAACAAATGAAGTCTCATCTTTTTTTTTGTGTCAAGAGTACTGTAAAGGACAGGAGACAGTTTAACTTACTGAAGACTGGAAACAGACAGAAACACCTAACCTAGATCCGCCCGGCCAGACAAGCTGCTTATACCTTTTTTTTACCCCTGTTTTTTTTAACCAAAACAATACTGTAAAAAGTTGTGTTGTACTCTTAACACTATGGTATTTGTGTGATCTGCCATCAAACCGTTTGTACTTATCACTTGTTGGGCTCCAGTTGAGCCACAATTAAGACAGTTACAGTGTCTGTTAAGCAATGATTCATTATCATGAAATCATGAAATCATCAAATCATCGAAAAAACTGCAGTTTATTATTTTGTGATGTGGTGTGAACAAGACCATAAGGTTATCTTTATCTAGCTGTTAAGGTGCCCTTTTATGACAGTGTTTATTTTCGAATTCTTTTGTTCTACTGCATTTTGTTGACCTGATGACGTACACTGACAAACACTGAACCTCAAAGCAGATGAGGTTCAGCAGCAGAAGGCCACACCGGGTGCCACTCAGCCACTAAGGCTATATTGGCATGGACTCACTGAAACTAGGCAACAGAAGCTTGTAAAAACATTCCCTGGTTAGATGAGTTTTTGATTAAATCATGGATCCCTCCAGCTTTGTATCAACGGCTTGTGTTGGTGGTGGTGTAATGGTGTGAGGCATATTTTCTTAGTACACTCAGAGCCACTTGGTACCAACTGTGGAGAATTAAAATTCCACACTCTGAGTATTGTTGCTGACCACTTACTAGGATTGGCACCCAGAAAAATGTCAAATAGGTTCTTGAATCAATCAAAAAGCACACTCAGCTTTGTTTAATGAAAAGTGAATGTACCTTTGTTGTCATAGCAATAAAGGATTTAAATCCTACACTTAATTTCATTTCAATTTATTTAAGGAAATTGTAATTATGTCAACGTGGGAATATGTCAGTTTTTAATAAAACAGCCATTAGCTGAAATTAATTGCGCCATTCAAATATCCTTTGCATGTGACTATAGGATTATATGAATGTGATCTCAGATTTGCTGAATTTAGAAAAAAACACATTTTGGATCATAATAATAATACTAAATGCTGCAAAATAATATTTGAGAAAATAAACCAGCAGATGATGCATTTCTAATGGGGACTTGATGGGGGATGAAATCATGATTGCAGAGATTTGTGGGATAGTTGCTCCTGACTCTAAATAGGATTCTTGTGGGTAGAGGATTGCTGCTGTTTCCCCAGGAGGATTGTCATTAATTAGATGTCATGGAGGAAACACTTTGTTCCACTTAACTGTGGGTGGAAAGACACACTGACAACATCTGCCATTGTTACTGTGAGCAGAAAGTCACAAACAGAGATGTACCCGTAATAGGTAATTACTACAGACATGACCTTCTCATACAGTACATTTCTTTTTATATTGGCTCCAAGTAAAATTTGAAAGGAAGTTCATGATTAATTAGGTTCGTGAGATTAAATTCTCCACGCCGTGGACAAAAATTTGTACTTTAATACAAAATTTCACACCATTTTCCACTCTGGAATAGATAATCGCTCCTGTATTTAAGATATATAAATTGCATCTCTTGCGGCATTCCGATTATCTCAGTCCTCTTTAAATCCTGTGATATTACAAGCAGATTACTTCCTCTACTTCTCTTCCTTAAACTTTGTGCAACCACCATGAGTGGTATAATAGTGTGTGTGAGAGAGAGAATGTCTTGCACTTGTGGTTAGTGAGTGGACAAATTTGTAATGTTATATTCCCATTAACAGCTCCTGCAAGAAAATCCAGTTCAGCACTGTCTAATGTAGTCAGGACCATGGACAGCTCCTCAGCTTTAGTACCGCAGACCCGGGGCTGTAAACGGACTTTAACATAATCCCAAAAAGAGAACAGGTGGTTTTTGTTGTTTGTATATATTTAAGGCTAAAATATAAATTATTTAAACATATACATTTGAAATAACATTTATAAAGTTAATTGAAAAATTCACTGTATTTGAGCTCATCCCTGAAAAACTTCTAAAAGCCTATAATTGTTTTACATCATACTATAGCACAGTATGTACAGTAGGTAGGCAAAGGCAAGCCACCAGTTTTACACTATTCAACTTATAAAGAATTGTGATGTAGAACTAGATGATAGAATAGTACATCAGTGTGCTGACAAAGACCAATAAGCAAAGTGAGAGTTGAATGTTGGGTGCACAGAAATTTCCTGAGTCCAGTCCATTTGCCATAGTTGGAATTGTCCTGTGTATTTGTAGCAAATGTGCTTCCTGAGTCTGCATGCTGAAGTATCCTTGGTCAGGCCAGAAATATTAGAAAGTGCCATGCAATAGATAAAAAGCACTATATGAATGTGGGTGGTACTTGCAGTAGAAAGAGATAAGATAAGATAAGATAAGATAGAACAGCCTTTATTGTCCCACAACGGGGAAATTCGGGAAAATGTTGTCCTGACATGGATTTGAACCCCGCCTTGCCAGGTGAGAGTCCTGTGCTTTAACCACTAGGCTATAATGGCGGCAAGCACCATTAACACGCAACTAAGAAATACCAGTCCATTTGCCATAGTTGGAATTGTCCTGTGTATTTGTAGCAAATGTGCTTCATGCACCCAAAGCATATTTGAAACAAAGAAAACAATTAAATCACTTTTTTTTAACACATTTCACGTGATCATTCACTACGAATCATGGAGCTACAATGTATCCAAAAGAGAACACACTTTCAAGGTTGATGTTAACTTTAAGACAGTTATACATTGACACCGCATGTCCCCACTTAAGGAATTGGTTTTGAAAAGCCGGCACATTTTGGAGGATTTATTGTGCAGCATTAGCAGGGTTTACACTTCAGCATAAAAGATGATATATAACATAGACTTTGTCCTCTGAAGGGCTTAATAGGTGTTTGCCCTTTCATGAAAGAATGTGTGACTTCAATCCCACTTGATCTTCAGCCAAACATTAACTTCCTTGGCATAATGTTGTAAGTCTCAAGAGCATTTTGAGATCAAACGCTTATGTCGTTAACACTGTGCATTACCTTTGGTTTGATAGGCCTAACGTAACAGCAGCCGCTTTATAACTGATGCACAGATGCACAAGAAATTATTTGCTTTAAGATTTAATACAAATAGTGTCCATGTGTGTTTTTTTATTTGACCATCGGATGATGACTGCACCCTTCTGCATCTCGTTTAGCTGTTGTTATTGCAATTGTACCATGATATCATTAGATTTAAAAGCGGCTATGAAAATCTGTTTCTACATGTCAGTTTCAAAGCACTGTCCTATGATTCCTCTAACCTGTGCTGCTGATTGCGTCCCTACAAGTGCCTCATTCATAAAACATAATTGAGTGGCCAATCTAGTTTTGAGAGTAGGGTGTGCGTTTACGTGAGAGCGCTCACACTTAAACGTCACAGAAGACCTATGAGGTCATCTCTTCTATTTGTAAACTGTGGATACAGATGGCATGGGGTAATACCAATACAGTGAAGCGTGAGCTGAAGCGTGTGCGCGTGTGTGTGCATGCAAGCATGAATGAGTTGCATAACTAGCATCTACAGGCATATCTTCCCCTTAAGCCCTTCTGCACCCACTGTGTCACAGTCCAGACCTTTCAACTGAATCCCACACATTTAAAACCCCTCAAAATAGCTCAGAACTACCTCATGTAATGAACATGCTCCATCACTTAAATATTATACGATACACTCTGAAGAATTTTCACGCACATGTAAATAAAGGCTTGAAAAAAAGTCTGAATATGAAATATGTGACTCATTCCTGCAGACTTTAAAATGTGGATGAAATAGAGCTTGAATGGAATCTTGGCCTATATGTCGTCACAGACATTTAATTTTAACACAAAGAGTTGCACATCAAATCAAAGTGGCAATCAATTATGCATATTTACAATCCTCTTAGAGTGAAAAAAATGACAGTATAGTCGTTTGTGTTTAGGAAATGCACACACCTATAGATTCTTCTGGGATATTTGGAGTTTTGCTCACCTTTTGGGCACAAATCGAACAGCGCATGTTTTGTCCAAACACTCGCATCATCAGCAGCACCATGAGTCAATTCAGGGTTTTATTCAGGGAGAAAAGATAGGAGAGGCAGGGAGAGGCCGGCGCTACAGTCAGAAGAGATTAACTTCTCCTCCACATAGCAAACATCCTCACTCATGTCACCTTTCAAGCTACTTTGTCACTTGAGCTCAGCTAAGATAATACTGTAAACTGTAGTATTTGCACTTGTTTATTTGTATTGCAGTGTTTGCTTTTGACTCAGCAGCAAACCAAAGTTGACTTTTCCATGTCAGACATCTCAAAGTTTTAAGCCTGAGGCGAGATAACAAGTAGGAACTGCTATTCTCCAGCAGGGGCTCAGTTCCCCAAATTTGCAACTGCTATGAGGCCCCTCTACTGTGAAACCAGCTCGTGGTGTGGATTCAGAAGACAGATAGCCTCTTTACTTTTAAGAATTGGCTTGAAACTTTCCTTTTTGCTAAAACTTAGTTAGTTAGGGTTGGATCAAATGACCTTGAACCATCCCTTAGTTACGCTGCAATAGGCTTAGGGTGCTGGGGGGCTTCCCATAATACACTGAGCATTTCTTCTTCACTCACATCATTTCACACTCTCAGTGCTTATACACCACTACTGCATTTAGTCATTCTTGATTCTTAAACTCTGGCTCTCTCTCTCACAAAGTTTGCCTGTTGCCCTGTCTCTCTCTGCTCTCCTTTCTTTCCCTTTACGCTCCAGCCAATCGTGGCAGATGGCAGTCCCTCCCCGAGCCTGGTTTCTTCCTGTTAAAGGGGAGTTTTTCCTTCCCACAGTTGCCAGGGGTCTGCTTATAAAAGGTTGTCTGAACGTTTCTAATTTTTGTCTTTACCCTACAATATAAAGCACCTTGAGGCAACTGTTGTTGTGCATTAGCGCTATATAAATAAAAGATAGTTGAAATGAATAAGCTACATTTTCCTAAATCATACTATATTTGCTTCCATTAATTTTAAAACATTTCCCAAACCAAAACATATGACATAACTGTGACAGATGCATAAGTTTGCTGCAGCTTAAAAAAATGATTAAGAAACTTTGGGCATAGACAGCATGCACTTGTTTTAACTGGAGAAATGCAAAACAGGAAGAGACAGAGTGACAAAAAAATCAGTTCTGCAATGTTTGATGTAAGCATGTTTTAAGCTTTAATATTACGCTATTTAGCCAGCTTTCTTTTTTTTCTGTATCATGTCATGTATCTTAGAGTCACAGCTAGAGTTATAGCCTAACTTTGATCACAAAAGCTCTTAAATGTTCAGGTGCAGAGCCAAAAATGTAAAACAGGACATGTAAAGGGACATTTAATGTAAGTGCGAGTAGCAGTCATAGTTTCCTAAAGATAACCAAAAATAGGCACTGGAAGCGAAAAACTGATAGTAATCCTGAAGTGTATTCATTTTGAAAAAGATCTGAACCGAGCAAAGGGAAAAAAAAAAAAGTGAGCCCAGGTGTGCAAACTCTGAACTATATATGTTATGAAGGAGTGATCCAGCTGGACAGAACATGCACAGCCCTCCAGGGAAGACTCTGGCTTCCCTTAAGAGTGCACATGCCCCACAGGAAACATTAGGGCATGGATATGTGCGCACTGAAGTGCGTGTGTGGTATGTGTAAAAAATGTGGAAGCGGGCGGTACGAGTGGAATTGGGCCCCACTGACATGGGCAGTAAGGCTTCAAGTCGCACTTATGACATAACACATTTGATGTGAACATGACCTATTGTTCCCTCGGGCCGTACAGAGAATATCAGAGGGTTAGAAAATAAGTTCTAAGGAACATCAGTGTAATGCTAATGAGGAGCCCAGGAGCTGGTTAGGGATTACATGTGCTTGGATGGAACTTAATGCTCACATAATGCTTGGGTGGACCTTCATGTTCAGAATAGAAAAATACACACGCACACACACACACAAGCCAGAACATAAATGTTCAAGCACACACAAATTTAAAAAACTCGCCCGCACAGATGCACGCACGCAGCACAAGGCGAAGGATGCACATGCTTACACACACATGCTTCTGTGTGTGAATTCAGACACACACTCATAAGCAACACCCACAGACACACACTCACATGACCCCAATCTGCAGCAAAACATACCACATAAGTGCTAAATAATTTAGCTCTGACCCCATTGCGCAGTTGCTAAAATGTACAGTACGCTTAAAATACATTAACTGAGGCTTAGCACAGGTTTCCTCACCACTGTTTCATGTGGCGGTTTCTAGACACATTACACATATGATATATTTGGAACAGCATGCATTGTGTATGTGACTGTAAGGTACTGTATATATCCAGTGGTAAACAGGGCGAAGCATTTTTATACTCATCAGCAGATGCTTTGAAATCCGGCAAACCAGTTTTTGCAGTCACGTTAATGCAGGCTTTTTTCCATTGTCAATAGAGAAGTTCATTATACGTTAGTTTTTACCTCCTGTTCACCACACAGTGAAACTCTTGAGTGCATTTATGACCGTAGAGCAAGCTGACGGACCATAAAGTTAGAGTTTACTGTCTCAAAAAACTTTTTTTTGAATTGTGAATTGCATGTGTAGTGAAGAATATTATCTAAATATTGTCTTAGTGCAAGTACATACTAAGTCGTTCTCCTGTGTTAGTATTGTGCAAGCCACCAGATGATTCATTTTGTGAGCAGAACAACAAAAGAGCTGCAGTGCAGCATGGGACAAAGAATTAGCACTGCTGGCGCTACATTTAGCCTTTAAACAAAACATGCAAAGCAGCACTTACAACTCCCCTGGACTCCCGCCTTGTCACAGCTGTTTCAGAAATGAAAAAATATATATATAAAAAAAAAAAAACAACTCAAATCTGAGAAAAAAAAAGAAATTAGCTT
>VOQJ01012527.1:100467-112001 GCA_015052665.1 Apistogramma diplotaenia
CCCCGGGACAGGGGGGTGGCCTTTAAAGGGGGTACCCCGCCCCCCCCCCCTAGGGAGGAGGGAAAGGGCCCAGCCCCCCCCCCCCCCCCGCGACCCTGAACAGGATAAGTGGAAGAGAATGGATGGATAATATTAAATAATAAGCTCAAGTTATTGATGGCACTTATTTACAAATCAATAAGCATTATCCATCATCTGCTCCTACATAATGTTTGTGTAATCAAAGCAAACATCTGTCATGCTACACTTGTCTGACTTTCACAGCTTTTGACTTCAGCCTTGAACTGAACCACAGCACACACTGCATTGTCGCACTTTAATTGTCACAATAACGTACTGACACAAGCGTTCCGTGATGCGCGAGTGTGAATATGGTTATACCGGTTATCCCATAAAATGATTTACTCCCGTTAAGCGGATTTTCAATTAATCCAGGAGGGTACCATATTTTGACAGGAGTATAGTTTTAATATTTTCCCTCTAATGCAACAGAATTAGTTTTCCTTCGTTAAGGATGACTCATAAGATGAATTTCCAATGTGTTGCAGACACTTGTGTCAGTATGCACTCTCTAAGAAAACCGAAAGCAGCAGTTTTCAAGGCAGTAGTGCAAATAAACTCTTAACTGTGGTAATGCTGATCATGAATCAGTCATATGTCGTCCTCTTCTTTCGGCCGCTCCCTTCAGGGGTTACCACAGCAGATCGCCTGCCTCCATTTCACCCTATCTCCTGTATCCTCTTCCATCACATCACAAACAGAAACACAACAGAGCAATGATGCAATCAAGAAGAACTGTATTCTTTCACAGCATCCATTATCCTTCTCTGTAGTCTTTGTCTTTTCCTCCTGCCTGACAGCTGCATATTCAACATCCTTTGCCCAGTATATTCAAAATCCCTCTTCTGCACATTTCCAATCAATCTCAGCCTCGCCTCTCAAACTTTGTCTCCAACTGCTCAAGCTAAGCTGTCCCTCTGATATATTCTGATATGCTCCATTCGGTTGGAATTAAAGGTCAAGTGTGTTTGTTCGATTCTGATTATCTGATTATGTTCTTAAGTAAGGTAATAATATTCAGCAGGCATAAGAATCTCCAATGACACTGGTTTGGTCATTTAAAAATTATAAGGTCACAAGTTTGAAAGCAACTCATTTTGAATTTTGTCTGGAATGAACTGTCAGATGTCTCAATTCGATCATGGCCAGGCATGACCCGCCCTAATGTACATCATATCTGCTTAGATTAGTGCAAATATGAAGCTGCACAGGCCAGGCCAGTGGCGTCAGTCAACCTCTCTGCCTGGGTGTGGGCAGTGAGGAGGCGTGTGTGTGTGTGTGTGTGTGTGCGTGCGTGTGTGTGTGTGTGTGCGCGCGTGCATGAACAGAGCTATTACAGACGGATATTAAACAGTCATAACAGATTTTTGTTAAATAACTTTGCAAAAAATGAAAACAAGCTGTAGCAGCAACATATCACCTTTTTAATTCAGCTAGTGGTCTAGTGGTATATCATCATCAAAACGTATCCTGCAAGATCCAGAGATCAATATTTGTTCTATCTGCTGATTTTGTTTTTCTCTCTTTACAATTTCTTCTCAAGGGTAAAGCTCAGCATCCTCTATGTTATCTCTCAGCAACTTTACTCAGGTAAAAAGGCAAGGGATAAACTGGGGAGGATCAGAAATATCTGAAAGAACACAGCTTGGGATGAATTAAATTAGACAGCGAGTGAGACCCTCAGCCTAAACACACTGTTTTAAATACTCTTTTAAATGTCAGGTGACAAAACAACCATGTGAGTCGAAATAGTGTGAGAAAGTGGGTGGTGATAGTGTTATTCATGCTGAGTTGTGAAGTTAATTTTCAGCAGACTATGCTATTGTTAACCTTGGTTTATCTGTGTATCATCGATTGGAGGAACGTACGACACAGATTATGGGGTCAGCTAAAACAACACAGCTATTAGGATTATTGATTAGATGTTGTTCCTCGTTGCACCGGGACAACCCATATCATCATGAAGCCTCCCATCTTAGTGGGCCAGCTGCTAGCAGTACACAATTGTTGCCATAGGGATGGTGTCCAGGGAGACAGCTGTGGCCTTTTAGCAGCAGTCACACAACAGACAGAAGGTCATTCCTCACCGAGGGAACCTTTCTCCAACTGTCCATCACAGATTGTTTCCAGGCAACAGGTCAAGAGGCTTTATTTCCTCCCTTATTCTACCTTCGCTGAGTTTCTTCTTTGCATTTAGGTAGCAAAATAACAGATGAAATGCAAGGAAAGACACACGCATGGGAAAAGAGCTGAAGCAGCCGATGAAATTAAATCTCAACAACACAGCAAAGATTCAATTAAAAACCATGAAGAAATAGCTTATATAACTTCCTGACAGCCTAATCTCACACTTCCCCATTACATATCAGTACCTTTCAAGTTGACATGGGACAAACATGTTTCCTTTTACACATTCAGTTAATAGTGACGCAGCATTAGGATTTAAGCTGTCCCTTTTAGTTCTGTGTTTTCATTTAGTTCCATGCTGTGACACCCAAATGCTGTTCCACTGCTTTTTTATGCAAACATCTAATCAACCAATCACACTGCAGCAACTGAGTACATTTAGGCATGTAGGCAAGCAGACCTGTTGAAGTTCAAACCGAGCATCAGACAGGGGGAAGAGAGGTGATTTAACTGACTTTGAATGTGTCATGGTTGTTGGTGCCTGACAGGCTGCTCTGAGCATTTCAGAAAATACTGATCTACTGGGATTTCCCCACACAACCATCTCTACTGTTTACAGACAATGGTCCGAAAATATCCAGTAAGCCAAGATTCTCTGGGTGAAAATACCTTGTTGATGCCAGAGATAAGAAGAAAATGGCCAAACTGCTTTCAGCTTATAGGAAGGAAACAGTCATTCAAAAAAAAAAAATACTTGTTACAACCAAGGTCTGCAGAAGAGCATCTCTATAAACACAACACATCAAAACTTGAAGCAGATGAGCTACAACAGCAGAAGACCACCTAACGTTCCAATCCTCTCAGCTAAGCACATGAAACTAAGGCTAAGGGACATTTTACTGACACACACTGCACCCCTTAGTACCAACTGAGCAGCATTAAATCCCAGCCTACCTGAGTATTGTTGCTGACTATGTCTATGCCTTTATGACCACAGTGCACCGTTCCAGCAGGATAATGCACCATGTCACAAAGCTCAAATCATCTCAAACTGGTTTACTGAACATGACAATGTACTCAAATGTCCTCCACAGTCACCGGATCTCAATCCAATAGAGTACATTTGGGATGCGGCGGAACGGAAGATTCACATTGTGGATGTGCAGCCGACAAATCAGCACCAACTGTGATGCTAAGGTAGCTCTGAAGACAAAAGGGGGTCCAACCCAGTCCTAGACCAATGCACCTTAATAAAATATCCCATGAGTATAAAATACTGATACATAAAACAAAATTTATGCTAACTACAGGCGAATGTTACTATTAAAGCCATGCCTCAAAATCCAGGAAGCTGTTCTGGCGTGCTGGCATACTTCTACTGTATATTTTTAAAGTGTCTTTTTTCAGAATCTTTTATTAGGCATCTTTTGACCATCACCTTTAACCTTTAGCCCAGTTAGTGTACGATTTGCCTGGTTATCAATTGCTGCTCATAAAATACATGAATAAATTGATTATGTTCAGCATTCTCTGAATAAAGAAACTAATGGATGGGCAATTGAAAAATAGATTTTTTTGTGTGTGTTTCTTTCAATACTCTGACAAAGTGTAAGCCCACAGTGCATCTGCTTTAAGCAAATGCATAAGAATGAACCCCCCTCATTACTGAGCTTCTCTCTGATCCATAGCTGAGTCGGTCGTTGCATGAATGACCATGGTGCACTGTAGTCTGCGTGAGTGAAGCTATCACCAGTGACAGCGAAAAGACTGTCAGGCACCCAGCTGGACTGCCTCCTAACAGTATCTCCCGCATTTATAAATAACATGCACACACAAAGTTACATAACATTACTGATTTATGTTGCGGTTACATCGCTTGGTTAGCTACGGAGACAAAACGCAAATGTAAACTCTCCTAGGCTGTCATGAACTCCTATGTTCAGATGAGTTCCACTTTGATTTTGTCTACTTGCATAGACAGAGGAAATGCTCAGTAGGTCAGTGGAAAGTTTTTCACATAATGCTTCTTCTCAGTGGGAGAAAGAATGACATCATTTTGGAATTTGTACTATATCTAGTTTTTCATGTGTTGTGGCAAATAATCACTGCTTTTCATATCCGTATACAAAAAAAATTCCGTATGTAACCTGAAAAACACATTCAAGTAAAACTAATTAAAAGGCTGTCAATGAGGAATGGAGCATGTGGATTTCACTGTCCAAGTGATTTCAAACCATTGCAGCTTGTAGCAGCAGCAGCAGCCACTACGCTCTGTCAGTTCCCCTCTGTCAGTATGTCAGCGCTCCTGCTAATGGGCATGTTGCCAAGACAACAGCTCAAACACCTTGCCATCTGGGACCACCTGGTGGAGGCCTCCAAAAGACAACTTCACTAACTTTTCTTCATTACTCAAATACATGCATGAAGGTGGAGTGCAAATAAATATATGCAAACATACACTCGTATCTACAACACAACCTGCCCATTTTCATACCACATTTTGCTTGCCCGTTGTGCTCTTTTAGTAGTATTTAATCTGGAAAATACACGCCAAAAAAAATTTATCTGAAATGTGAGTGTGTTCACTGTCAGGAGTGGCCGACAAACACAACTTTATGTGTCAAAGTCAAAGCAGCAAGTATACCAGCTTCTTGTACTGCTGTTTCTCCTGGCGAAGCGTGGCTACTTCAGACTTTAGAGATCGGTTTCTCTCCTCCAGTAGTCGAAAGCGGCTTGCATGGTAGACAGTGGAGTGGCCCGTAGCTTGCTGAGATGAAACCTCATTTTTCGACTGCAAAACAAACAATAACGAAAAATAATAATCAATGTTGACCATTTTAAGTAATATTACAATTCATATAACTCTTTTAGTTGTTGTAATAATACTGGAACAACTTTGCAATCCTAAGCTAAAGACCTGGTCAATAGTGACCATGTGGATATCAGCTGGGATAGGCTCCAGCCTACGCAACACTCCATCACCCTCTTTCTTGGTCAAACAGCCCTTACATAGCCTGGAGGTGTGTTTGGGGTCGTTGTCCTGTTGAAAAACATATGATGGTCCCACTAACTGCAAACCACATCCCACTAAGTGGGATGGCATGTCGCTGCAGAATGCTGTAGTAGCCATGCTGGTTAAGTGTGCCTTGGTTTTTGAATGAACCACCAACAGTGTCACTAGTAAAGCACCCAGCACTCATCAGACCAAAGGACAGATTTCCACTGGTCTAATGTCCATTCCTCACGTTCCTTGGCAAAAGCCATTTAAGTTTTTAAAGCTGTGTCCAAACTTTTGACCGGTACAGTATAATTTGATTATTGTTAAGGTATTTTAATAATTGCTGTTTTGTGTTGTGATATTGTTTGTGTTGCTGTGTTGTTGTTTGTATTTATAAAGACTGTGTAAAAGCCCAAATAGGGGCAGGTTATGCAAATCAGCTTAGACTAAAAATGTTGTGATGTGTTGCCTGTTTCACAAGAACCTTGAATGTCTATAAAACAATCTGGTGTGCATATGCATATGGATATGCAACATTTAAACACAAAATTACATTGGCAATATGGACATGAGTGCAAAAATTACTGGGTAGGCATCATAGAATAGAAGTGCTGAGATATTTCACCAAAAAAAAAGTAAGGCAACCATTAATTGCACAAAATCATCTGGAAATGCATCCATGTAAAGAGATCGACGGTTTAACCAATCAACTCACTTGATTAATAAGCATTATGAAGAGAAGCCATAATGCAAGTTGCTTGCAGCAATGTACTACTTCCATCCCGTGTAGTCAGTCACAGGAAAAGGATTAGTGGGCCTGAAAATGAAGCTGCTGCAGTTGAGTTTGCACGTCAGTGTTTTTTTTTTTACATTTTCTTGAGGGCATGAGATAGCCTTTAAAATCCAAATTTTCACTTGCTTAAACTCTCCGTGGAAATGTACTGCATATCTGCAGCGGGCAGGCTAGAAGCATCCCCCGTGCTGCTGAGTTAGTCTTCCTTCATGAAAGACATCCATTAGAGTAATTTGGTGGCACTTTTGCATTCATGGTTGTCATGTTTTGGAATAGAACTGCTATGCTGTCAATCTTGTCGTTTTGCAGCTACCATAGGGATTGTAGATAGCAGAGGAATTAAGCAGCTGTTTGACTGAAGTGAGAGAAAATCTGATTTATGATACAGTAAAGTATATCTGCACCTCCTGGAATTAAACACATCCCGATGATAGAAGGATGCATTGTGCTCTGGTATATGTATCGGAACAGAAAATACTCCCCTACACATAAGGCTAAAAAAAGATTTGGTGCTGTGCTACACTCTACTTACTTTGAGTGTTACGGGAAAATGCTGGAAAGCTCTAATCTGAAATCCCTAAAAAAGCATTGGTCTTTCATATTTACTTCCTGAAAAAGCCCACATAGCCTGCCCAGACACACCAGTATTACCGCCGCTATAAAAGGAACACATTAGCACCCGAGATAAAGGAGAAACCTTTTGCTGCATTACTTTGAAGTCTGCTCTCTTTTGTCTTTTCACTCCCCATACCTGCTTTTCATCCAATTTTTTTAATTTACCAAACCCATCAAGGGGAACATTAATGCTTTGGTCAAAGTGTCAGCCCACTGTTCTCTTCAAGCACCATTTCCTTCTACTAATCCCTGACAGACCAACGAACAGATGGCTCTAACTTCAGTTTATATTATTCTAATATATCAGTTTGGTTGTTACCAGAACAGTTGGTATTTTGGCACGCAAAACAACTCACACACTCACACACACATACAAACAATAACCAGATCCCCTTGATTGAAAGCCAGACTATCACACTCCACAAAGCACATACTAAAAACAAAGTTGCAGACAAGATGACAGTTTACCCAGAGAGCGTAAGCTACTGGAGCCAGTATGATGGAAGTGCCAAGTAGATAGAAAGACAGCCAAATCCACCTGCTAATACAGCAGACCTGCCAAGCAGTCGAGCCTACACACAGACCCACCAGTGTAATATGGTGGTTTTTCCAAGAACAGACAGACAGATGGACCTGCCAACCACTACTGTTGGTTTTCCAAACAGACAAACAGACTAACACATTCTGTCAGCCTATTCAGAACAAGATATTAGGCCATATGGACATCCCTGTGAGAGCTGATTTATGAGTCATTTATACCACACAACCACTGACTTCCAGATTTAATATACAAAAATATATATATGATTAAAAACAGGTAATCTCTTTAGTGACAAGACAACAAAATGACAATATGTTAATCAGCTATATTTGCATTTAAAATCTTTTGGGCATTTTAGCATCCGGGTGACTGGATTCTGGAGCAAAGGGAGACACGATAGAGTACATTCAGTCTCCTAATCTGTCAGACTTTGGTGCATGCAAAGAGCAGACAGTGTGACTGCAACCAGTCCCTTGTGGGGCAGGGGCCACTTGTGCCGTCCACACAGGAGTCATCATCCTTGTACTGAGGAAGCTGCCAAAGCTGCTCTGACAGCAGTTGCGTCAGAGTCTGGAATAATGGCACACTCGTGCACACAGGGGTCACAGGAAACACTGACAACCTTTGCTAATATGTGTGAGCCAGAAGGGGAGCAATTAAAGGAAGACTGTGAAAAGTCCAAAGACGCATCCTGGGGAGGTATGTCATCTGTTCTTACGCTTTTAGTCAGGGAGAATAAGCAAAATCCAAAATGCTATAAATGGAAATATATATAGTAAGGCCAAAATAGAGTTTTGAAAGTTACATCTTATATAATCCATGACTGATAGTGTACCATTGTGGGTTTTTCTATACAGGTGTGATTTTGCTCCATTGGCAGCGGGTTTAAGATCATTGTCAGCCTGAAAAATGAAGCCATTGCCAGTCAGACACTTTCCAGATGGTAATGCATGGAGGCAGCCAACCTTCCATTTTGGCATTTTCTGATGAGGCTTCTGCGAACATCATCATCATCTGAAGGGACAAATCCTTCTCTCAGGTCCTGTGTCAGGTCTTTTTCCATGTATAGACACAGCACCGGTTCACCTCTTGAGTTAGGTGATATTTTTTTCCGATTCACTAATTCATAGGTCAGTGTTTAGTGGGTTAGCAAATAAAAAACACTCCTCTGAAAATGGCCAGGGCTGGACTGAAAATGAGCGAAAAAGCAGCAAATGTCCAAAAGAAAAACTTTGAAAGACCTCCAGAAAGCCTGGGGAACTATCGCTGTGAGTCAAGACTTTTGCACAGCACTGCAAAGCCAATATTCCTCACAATGACCATGAGACACCAAAAGATTTTACCAACACTGATACTGTATAAACCAGCAGACTCAGAATGTGTAAAGAGGGCAGAGGAATAAAAGGAATTAATTAGCTGACAAAAGCCACAAACTCTGCAGTCTCAGAACGAATCAGCGCAAAAGTCCCAGCAGCAGTCAATATGAGGTTTTTAACCATGTGAGAATTTCCCTTTACGTATTTAATATCTCTTTGATTTTATATACATAGTAATAATAATTTACAAGTCTTTGTATAAATCTGTCAGCATCTCATAAGTATTAAAAACTGCCCGTTCCCCATAAAACCAGTCTGTTTTTCCTTCCTGCAAGTCAACATTCGGAAGTACAGGAATGCTCCACTCTCACAGGAGTGTATGCCTCCAGTCTAATTTAATGCACTGGCCAAGGTTCTTACCTTGGTGCAGTTTGGTTGATTTATACTGTGACTGTGTGTGTGTGTGTGTGTGTGTGTGTCTTTGTTGATTTCACTCATACACAATTTTTCACTTCAGATTTTGTATGTTCTATTCAGAGTAATTTTTTCCCCTCCTGTCGAAGGGAGATATTCCTTTTTGTTTGTAAACCGTAAAGGTCACATCTGTGGAGTGCTGCGTGTGTGCTGCTCAAAGGCAAGTCTGTAAAGCAGGTAACTTCTACAAAGGGATTTAATCTGAGCTTACTGGCTGTTATACATAACTTCTATGACACATTTCAAGGAGCCTTCTGAGACTCGTGCTGATTCATAATTTTCTAAAGGAGTACAGAGGAGTGTCACAGTAAGAAAAAAGGTGGAATTTGCACATTTCTGGAAAAACAATGGGCAAAATAACATTTATTTACTTCTACAAAGGCAAGGTGTGCAATCCTAAAAGCAAAAAAATATGACCCAATAAAAAACTCAGCCTACAGGAAGCTGAATGTCTGCACAACACTGGTGACAGCAGCAGTGATGGGTGCACAGTGAGTGGATTATCCATTTAAAACTGATGAACAACTGGAGGCTGGAGGAACTGTTTATTAACCAAAGCAGATAATGTGGGTAGCTATTAAGATGTTACAGCATATAATTATGTAATAGGGGCTTTTTACTACTTTATACCCCTCACATTTAAGCTTCACTCCCATTTTGCAGCAATTAATAGCTACCAACTTTATCAGCACGCATACAAATGTTGCGTGCATTCAAGAGTCTGCTTAATAAAAAAAAAAAAAAACATTTTCTGGGGATGTCTGTGGATTGCTGCTTTGTTTGATGACTTGCTCTAAAGGGACACAGTAGAATAGATTAGGAAGGCAGCATGTGGTGGCTGGATTTGAACCAAGGGCATTGTGGTTAAGTGGCGTGTGCTCAGTCAACCGAGCTGCCAGGATACCCTCAAGGTAATCTTATTTTGACGAGGAGTAATTTAAATAAATTGTCATGTCGCCATCTGGTGTGGAAGTGAAACACTCACATCAGTGCTGCCTGTATCTGTATCCTGCTGATTACATCCATCACAAGCATCGCTGTGATGGATGCAATCGGCAGGGTGCTGATTTTTTTAAATACCAATTAAAAAAATAAAGGAAAGAAATAAGAATGTTCCCTAAGAGAACCAATTCATCCACTGCTAGTTTGAGGAAGATCCGTTTACATTCTGAAGGCAGGAAAATCAACAGTGTCTGGCAATATTTTAAAAATGAGGGGCTGGCACGGTAATGCTAGCGTTCAGTGTTTTTGCAAACAGACCCACAATAATAGCGCTGTCCCTACCGCATTTGCAGCATCCTCTTTGTCCCGAAATGTATCTCTTTTCTTCCCGTCACATCACAAACCCGCAGCGGAGGCAGAGGCGACACGCCAGTGTGTGTGTTGCCTACACGTGTGCGTATGTCGGGGTCTGAGTGCATCTGTGTGTGCGCGCGCTGCTTTCCAATCTGCAGCTTTAACAGCTTGTCTTAGTTTGCACGCACCCGAAGCTGGTCTGAATTATCAGCCTAACAGCGAGACCCAGCCCTGTTCCCCTGAAAGTGCGCCTTCAATCGGCAGCGCTGACAAACACCTCCCCCCACCTCCACCTTCCTTTTTGCTGCTTGTCTCATCCACAGGAGGCGTTCAATTGACCGAGAACGACGTCACGCATGCAGAAAAAAAAGGGAGGGAAAGCATGCATGGCAGCTTGGAGCACTGATGGCTAAATCATTACATCATTACACTTTTTTCCCTCTTTCTTTTTTTTTTTTTGGTCTCAAATTTTTCCCAGACAGAGTAGACCAGCATCCCTCATCATTTTGTATTCTCTATCTTACTTTATAGCAGATGCTAATGCTTTTCGGTTTTTGCAACACATACAGTGCTATGAAAAAGTATTTAGCCCTTCCTAATTTCTTTTATTTATATTTGTTGCATGTTACACATCATTAAACTAATTTTAATATTATTCATCCAAATTGGAGGGTTTTCAAACACGAAAGACCTGACTTTACACTGGATGAGTCATCAGTGAGCTCTTGGGGTAATTTTGGTTGGCCGGCCACTCCTTGGAAGGGTCACCACTGTTCCAAGTTTTCTCCATTTGTGGATAATGGCCCCATTGCAGTTCACAGGGGTCCCAAAGCCTTAGAAATGGCTTTAAAAACTGCATTTTGTTTTTATTTGGATTATCATCTAGTATTTAATTATCTGAAACATATAAGTGTGACAGATATAGAAGAAAATTAATCAGGAGGGGGCAAAGACTTTTTCAAAGCAATGTATGAAGTAGTTAACAATGCTCCAACTCGCACACAATAGTGCAAATATGTTTACGCAGCTTGGATTATTATCCATTACTCAAGACATACTGCATCGAAAAAAACTCAGAAAGCAGCTTTAATGCTGAAGTTTCTTCCAAAACATACAAAATACAAAAAACTAGGCACAACTGGAGCCAAGAATGCAAAGCTCAGAGTCCACGGGGAAAACACAGACCAAGGGAGGGATGAGGGGTGATAAAACAAAGAACAGTGGGAGACAGGCAATATACACACCCACGGGATAATGAGAGGAGAGGAGAGGTAATGGGGGGGGGGGGGGGGGAAAGGGGGGAAAAAAAAAAAA
>VOQJ01012529.1:0-13331 GCA_015052665.1 Apistogramma diplotaenia
ATTTGCCATCTCCCTTTTGTTGCTGTTGGCAGGAAACCTACACGCCGGCTATGATAATGTAGGCTAATTCAGTAAGATAAACCATGGATAATATTAGCTAATCCCTTCTCAAATGGTCTCAAGCTCTCAGTGCTCTGCAGAAGATCAAGGGCTTTGCTTAGGGTCTGAAAGCTCCAACCTATAAACTTTCAATCTACAAAAGAGCAAGCAGCGTGAAAGAGCTGAAAATCTCATAGAATATCGTACAATTAAATAGCAGTTTTCGTCACAAAATGTGAATTTCCTAATCATGTCATCAAAGATTTGTATGCAGTTATAACAAGGAATGAAGTATAAGTATAAGCAGTGCCAAAAGAACCTTAATTAAACTTTAACCTCAGTAGTAATTCACTAAACTCTAACTAAAAAAATGATAGCAGGCTCCACTGGTTGAAGACACTTTAAAGCAGTCAGCAAGTCAAAAGTCAATCATCTTGTAAATGGATCAGAGTCAGTGAGGCACTTAAGCCTCTCAGTGGATGAAAAGAGACCCTAGGTTTCATCTTTTACTAGGTCAGAGAAGGCAAGGAAAGGTAAGCCGAAAGCTCAGAGGCCACTCGCAAGGTTCCCGGTTACTTTACAAACAATCTCTGCCGATCTGCATCACAAAGGGCCCATAACGCATTCATGGATTCAGTCTAACATATGTATGGCATAAACAAACAGTCGCAACAAGGGAGAACATGTTTGAACTTTTCTGGTTTACATAATTAATCTCTGAGCAGTCTGCACCTTGAACCTTCAGATGATTAGCCTGCCCTCAGGTATGAAAAGGTTAAGATGGGCAGAGCATTCTCATCCTCTCTCCCACATGGTCCATTATGTGGTCTTTACATGGTCTGACTCAATCCTCTTACCGCCTTTCTCAACCACTCCGCAAAAAGAGGAGGTAGACAGACAGCAGCTATCGGAATACACTAAAAAAAGGCAGTTATACAATGAACAGGGGTTTTTCAGGGACAGCTTACACATTAAGTAGAGTCCTATAAAATATTAAGACATGTCTAACACCCTCTTTGTCCCTTCTTAGTAAGCTTCATCAGAGGTATGTTATAGGAGCTAAAGAAATAACCATATTTGTGCAAGACAACCGCTTGAAAACATTCAGTAACAGAATACTGACAAAATGTTAGGTTTCCAAGCTACACACGGCACAAACAGAGCTGCTCGGCAGCACGAAGGCTGGAAACGTAACGCATGACCTCCATTGTTTTGTCTCACCCATGCAATGTGGGGAAGGCTGCTGCTGATGGCCTGTTTTAGGTGGAGTCACTGCAGCCTGATGTGGAGGTAATGGCAGGTGAAAGACTTAGTGTCCACCATCCATATTTGGTGCACTAACAAAGAAATTTTGCCTGCCCTAGCACACTTACTCCATGACCCAAAGGTCAGTGTTTGACTTTGCTGATGAGGAGGTGAAGAGAGGAAATTAGTTCACCACGAGATTACCCTCTGGCAGAGAGGTGGCTCAGACGGGTCCCTGCAACTCTGATTTTCAGGAGTCCGCTCATCACGATTCCTTCAGGCAAAGCAAAATGATCAGAGCAGCATTCATCTGGAACGCTAGAGGTTTCTAAAGAAAGCTGCGCAGCTGAACAAGGATGTCCACATCTGGCTGGCATCATGAACTCGACTCAACGGGAAGATCACTGACAGACCCCAAAAGTCAGTTTATGATGGTAAACCTTGATTGTGGCAAGATGATTTACAGAGTCCCTTCTAGAACCGTGCACTATTTTTTATTTCGAACAACACCTCATGATGCCAAACATGACCTCTAGAAGCCGTGTGTCAGAAGGACTCGAGAACCACCAGCACAGGCAACAGACCAGACACAGTAATAAAATGTCTGGAGACAGTGCAGGTCAGAAGCACAGGTAACTGATACTTCCTTCTGGCTAATCCCTGCTCAGCCTATCTAGAGCCCACAACCATCCAGGTTTCAGTGACACATACAAGCACCCATCTGCATAGATATATTTGGAAAAGCTGCAAAAAAAATTTTTTTTTAATCTCATTAAGAATAACTTTGTTTTTAGCATAACAGAAACTTAAAATCTAATTAGGAAGAAAAAAAATCACATAAATAGGAAAGCAGAAACAAGGACAATTCCCAGAAATTAGCCCAGAATGGACCATCAGCTTTAGCAGATTGTCTCCTAGTTTTTTTTTGTAAGGCCTATAATAACATCCTTTGAGCAGTAGAGAAAACAAAAGGTATATATATATATATAGTTTTTTAAATCTATATTTAAATATAGCTATATAACAAAAATAATCATTTTAATGAAAAATAAACACATAAAAATAAAACAGTGTGATTGGACAAAGATACTTGAGTATCTGACAAGGATGACCAACGGGAGAGCCAGGAGTTGTTTTCTCCTGGCTAGTTGGATAACACCCTGTGATCTCACAGGGGCTCAAACAGCTCCGCCCTGTTAAGGACGTAACCCTGACAGTAACAAACATTACTGCAGATTGCTGTGTGTGTAACACGGTTCAAGTGAAGCACAGCAGTTAATGTCAACTGATAAAATCAGGGCTTAAGATTTATTTATTCCCTCGATAGCTGCTAACCACACTGTCAATCAACTGTTTGAACATGTCTGCTTGAGCAAAGCTGATCCTCATCCCAACAAAGTAGCGAGTATACACTGAGACTCATAATTGGTTAACAAATGACATTAGCCAGATGACTGAAGTATATATTTTACATTAAATTTATTTATATTTTCAACCCACAATATTTTACATCAAGACAAAAGCTTCTATAGTGTATTTCACAGCATTTTTGGACTATGCTCATATGCTCAGAAAATAAAAATCATACATGCTAATTCAAACTGACAATACATTTTACAATTTATCAATGAACGTTAACTTTAGTTTAAATTGTACACAACTAATTTTAGGCCACTGAATATGCAGAAATTACATATTAATGTAACAGTAAACCTAAAACGCAGGATTTGGGTGCATCTGATAAGGGATTAAGTCAGTATCTTGTCTGGATCAGTACTGCACTCTCCTACTTCACTGCTCAGTGCTCCGCTCTGCGTGAGGGCTTCAGCCTGACAGCAGCTCGTGCCCTCAGAGAATTGGTCAGGCACAGACTTGATTGAATCAGAGCCAAACTCTAGTTCACGGTTAGGATCAAGGTCAGCATCACAGTGAGCGCTGGACTCAAAGCCATTACCAGTGTCAGTGTCAAGTTTAAGATTGCAGATGTCAAGATGAGACTCCTCCTCAGAACAGGAAGCCTGGCTCTCACTGGAAGATTCCCCTTCTTCCTCTGCATCCGAGTCGGAGGCCTGTCCTTCCGGTTTCCCCTCGGTCTTGAGCCTCCTGCGGCTGATCAGCTTCTGCAGCTGTAACTTGCTGGTAAAGAAAACGGTACGCCAGCCCGCTTCCAACGCAAAAGATGCCACCTCAGCCGAAACCGTGTCGCAGCGCCGACGCACCGCCTGTTGCCAAAACTCATCTGACCCACAAAGCTGAAGAGCAGAAGGAAAAGACAAATATGTGTTGACCGTAAGAGACAGTTAAAACTACATGAGAACAAAATGTGACTTCAAGTTTAAGACCTGATGGTTTATAGTGACAGAAGACTGAATGAGCAGTGGTACAAGCCTCCCGACAGATTTCATATTTAATATCCAATAATGCAGTTTATTTTTGGGGGCAGGTTTATTTGCATGTCTGTAGAACTCACCTTTCTGAACCTGCGTGATGTTCGTCCAAGCTGACCCACATCCTCGAGCTCCAGATAATTTATTATCCGCAGAAGTAACGAGTCAGACAAGTGCTCCAGATAATCATAATGGCCTTGGCACAAAGCTTTGGCATACTCTAAGATTCGAAGGCCAAAAATCATACAGACTTCACCTGTTCAAAAAAAAACAAAAACGTAGTGGTCATCCATTCAGTTTGTTTTCACATACACAGTGTATGATATTCATGTGACACACTGGGAATATGGAGTAATGGTTGGAGCAAAAATGATGAAAATGCTAAAGAAAAGAAAGGTTGCCCACTGTCACCCTGCTTAATGTCAGTGACATATTTTACCTGTACAAATAAAGTGACATGCAAAAGTCACTTTGCCAAAAACTGATTGCAGCTTCGACCTTGAGACAGGAATGTTCTTTCATTCATGTGAGATGTGTTTGAGACGCGTTTGACAAATTAGAGACCAACAACTCATTTACAACAACTTAAATGCTACCAATCATTTTTTGGCAAATACCACAAATCATCTTCTGGTGTGATGCCCACATCCTTAGTGTTGTTGGCTGTCTGAGCCATAGTTAACAAATTTGCTAGACACTGTGCTATTCCTGGAATGATAGACAAACATGTGACATGTCTCACTGTTTTTGCCACACCTCTGGTGAACCACACATGACAACAAAGCGCAGAAATCTCTGATAATCCTGATTACAAAAAAAAAAAGAGCACGTCAAATGTCTTCAGTGACCATGGCCAACCCAGTTCCATTGCTTTCCCTTTTCTTTGTGATGTGCTCTGGACACAGTCCTGAATATAAATTCTTACTGTGCAGCCGAGTGTCATCCAAGAAGTCCTGATGAGACTGCTTCAGCTCCCCTGGCCTGGAGTGCCTGTCTACAGCTCTTGGAGATATCTTCCACCATCTCCATATCACCTGGAAATAACGGGGTCAAAGTATGATTTATGTTAACAACACTCCCTGCTATCAAAACACACAGCACTCCACCTATTGAATTTTCCCCGTTTGTTAAACGTGCAACTTTACAATACATACAACATGTACATGTAGTAAAGTGGAAAGTGATTTCCAATGTGTCTGTTTTTGATGTCTAATGTATTTGCATATATTGATAAACAGACTGTGGTCAACAGGATTTGTGAAGGGCTTAGCATATAAAATAAATACATTTTGGAAATAGCATTGAGTCTGCATTACTGCATCTTTTTGGTCTATATTGATTTTTTTTTTTTGTTGGAAATCACCACCTGGCTTTTTGGCACAACCCCTATACGGTTTCTAACCTTAATTCAAGTTTCACGGTTATACCTTTGGGTTAGCTAACCGCACATCAACGGTTAGGTCGTGAAGCCGTTTAATTGAAGGAAACGAATCCCAGAAAAAATCCGAAAATATTTGTAAGAAAAATATTTGTAAAAATTGACATTACTCACATCTGACTTGGTGACAGAAAAATGATAAAAGTTCTGAATAGGAGCAGGGCCCCGTCCGGAGATTTCCAACAAGGGGTCTGTTAAAAGGGACGCCATGTTTGTTTGCGAGTTGCTATGGCAACGACACTGTCGTTTTGCTGTATATTAAACCAACTTTAAATTACAAACAGAAACCTTGGTATAAACGCGTCTGCTTGTATTTTGCTGAAAAAATTTTGCTTAAAAAAAAAGAACCTGCAACACCTTCAAAGATGCACATTTCCTTAACCTTTGTTATAATAATACATAAGCTCCACAAACAAGAAATTAGCGAGTCATCTAAAGGCTCCAGTGACCATTACATGTTTTAGTGTCAAATAAACAGCACTCAAAATTTCTAGTTAAAAATCTTTTATTTATACATATATTTATATATGTACACATATACTCACCTATTCTTGTAAAGACAAGAAACACATTGTCAAATTCATTGTTAGTCATTGTGGCACAACTGAGACACTCCAGAATCACAGGTCGATCCAGTAATGCAATAATCCCTGAATGGATGTTCTTTTCTTCTGCCTTATTCCAACGCAAACATCCTGTTCTTCTCTTCGAAAGCTTTTCAAAAACAAGGCAAAGAAGAGGACAGAGATCGAGGGAGCCCAGTGAATCCAACACAAGCAGCAGCTGGCAGGTCATGCTGTATGTGTTTGCCTAGGCAGCGTTTGGTAAACCTGTCGTTCCCTGTCAAGAAGACAAGTTATCTATGACCATGTTAATTCTTTGTTTTGAGGTAACCCTTCTGGATCACACCCACACCCTGAAGCTTTCTTTAACAGTCTTTCCGTTTCTCTTTACAATATTCCTAAAATATAATATCTGAAACATCCTCCTCTGACATCTTCAACCAGCAGAAGTGAGGTTGCTGGAGTACACTAAACCGTTTTATCAAATAGGTCAACAGAAAAAAGTAGTACTTAACTTAATTGTCTTTTCCTCCATTTGTGCTCTCGCCGACATGTCTGCCCTATCCTCACAGGTGAAAACATCCAAACTGTATCCGTAACTAAAGACTTGCACTTGGTTTCAAACTAAAATTTAGGCCTTTTGACTGATAGTGTAGGACCACTGCTGTTCCACTAACCTGTGTGAGATGTTTCTTTAAATTAAAAAATGATGTCGCTGCGTTGAGTTACAGGCAACATTAGTCCCTTATGGAGTACACACTCTGGAAGTGCGCGTTAAAAGGAAACACCTTAGTGCCAGTACGGTAGCTGTAAGCTAAAACGAAAAGAGATCCCTTTTTAAAAAGAAACACCTGCATCATCAAGGAGGCATCAAATACAGAGCATGAATTTAAATGGAACCCTGTTAATAGTCTTTAAATGTATACCTTTACCTATATAGATAGTGTAGTGTTTTTTTCCTCCACAAGGTGCATGTATACTCACCTTTGTTAATTCAGTCTTTGTTATACACAAACATGTATATCTGTGATTACAAATAGTGATATGCACAAAGCATCGAGTTATAAACCAAAAATAAAAAGCATATAATGCATTGTATATAGTCCAAACAGTACATTTGCCCCCATAACAGTCCCTTAGTCTTCAATAAAGTCCTTTGTACTCCTTCATAGCGTTGTAAACGTTTTTGATGAAAAAAACAATGAAATAAAAGAAAGTCTTTTTTAGAAATGTACTGCCACTAGTTGTGTGACTGAACGGGTGTGTTGAATATGTGCTGCATGCTGCCCTCTGGTGGCGAGGACTGGGAGCTGTGCTACAGGAAAGGGTTGGTGGATGAACCCCCTGAAGGAAATGACCCAGCTGGTGCTCCTGCCTGAAATAAGAGTAAGTCCGAAAACGTCACTGCTTTGAGACAAATATTCATAAAAGCTTCCTGCAAAATCAATCAGTCCATTGCTTTCACTGCATGCTCACCATGAAAGGGTTATTGGACATGCCAGGGACAGCCATGGGCTGCCCAAAGGGCGTGATGGAGGGCTTGTTCTGACCGTATACTGGGAATGCAGGGCCTACGGGGTGACAACAGGGAAAGGGGTTTAAAAATATTTGAGACAGCCCTCTCCAGCAGTTAACCAAGGTTCAATAAGAGTTTCAAGTTTGCTTTTATTTTACTGCAACACTTTTATCACTATGCCATAAAGATAAAGTCATAAAGAATGAAAGACAATCACTTTACAATGACTTAATGGCAGGAGTTTAAAAAATTATACAGGACTCTAAAAGGAAGAAAAAAAAAGATAGCGAGCCCGATTGCATTCAGGTGTAAACAGAGCCTTTTGACTGTTTTGTTTAGTGTTGTCCTTCTGGACTACTGCAGAACCCTAAAGCTTTGTACACTAAATGCAATCTTTTATCACTGTGCAGTAGCTGCCACTGACAGGTTGCACTTTAATTTGGGGCAGCAAGGCTTCAACACAATTCTTAATGCAGAGAGCCATTATGCAAATAATAAAAAAAACGTGCCAGAAAACATTAAATTACTGGCTGGTACTGCACAGACTCTCAGGGTAAGAGGACAGAGGGATGTGGAAGGCCACTAACCATTAGACTGAGGGTGATAGGCCCCCGGTTGAGAGTAAGGAATGGGGGCCTGACCAGGGAATTGTTGCTGGAAGTTTCCGCTGAAACTGGTTGGGAGGCAGTAGGAAGATGCATTCCCAAAGCCTGCAGGCATGCTCATAGAGCCAGTACCAAAAGAGGCTACAAGACACACACAGCATGTGTGCACAGTCAATGTACACACATACCCACCACACGCGCGCGCGCACACACACACACACATACACGGAGGAGTAAATTCTAGATACGTTGGCAAATCACAAAGCTAATTGGTAATGTAACTGGGTTACATCAAAGTAACACAAATGTGTACGTAAAAAAAAATAATAAAACATTTACTGCGAGGCACATTAAACTGTAAGTGAGCACACACCTGCGGCTGGTGCTCTGCCATTGGTCTGGAAAGGGTTGGTGGCCATTTCTGGGGCAATGGCTGCAGCGACGAAAGGATTTGTGGACGGGACAGCTAGGTGAAGAACAGCCACAAAATGTTTGAGTGTTGGAGCTAATGGGACAGAAAGTAAATGTATGTTAATTGTGTATGCATCATTGTAGTAGTGGATCACCATAACCACCTCCAAAGCCAGGCTGCATGCTGGGTAACACAGGTGGGTTCTGAGCTGGCGATGAACCCAGTGCTGGTCCAAATATGTTCCTGTAAAGAAAATGATACTATTGTGTTTAAAAAAGGACAGCAAAGGCATTATCAAGCCTTCATTAAAGAAACGTTTGCAGGTGAGGAACATTTTTAAAAATACACTATCAAATTCATGTATTACGCTTACATTACTTTTTGTTAGGTTTGCAGAGGGCTTACATGAAGAAATTCAGTGTTCCTGGTAAACCTCTGAGCGTGTGTGTCACTTTCTCACCCTTGCACATTGCTGCTTGTAGAGACAGAGGAGCTGAGCTCGTTGTCTAATTCAGCCAGAGCAGCATAGCGGTCCTGTGTTTGGCCCCCTGTCTGGGACTGAGCAGTGACGGCACTGGATATCGATGGAATTGGCACTCCTCCACCTTTCAAATAATAAAATTAAAAAAAACCTCAAAAATCATTGTAGGTGTGTTCAGAACATTTCTAGCAGCAGAGTTCAGGCTACACAACAACAGCCCCATTATGGTTTTACATGGACGATATGTGGCACAATGAAGAAAAAGTCCCCAGGATGCCTCATGATGTGCCGACCAGAACACCAGGATGTTAGAGGCCTTCCACAACAGTTGTGTCACTTCTGTGAGCTTGAACATCATAAGCACTGAGCTCTCTGCCAGCTGTTGAGTTTATTTCTGTCCCTCAGCTGAGCGCTAACATGGATCAGACACTATCGTCCACACTCGTTCATCTGTTTACATTCTTTCTCTGCATCTGCCAGCCTGCAGCCTGCTTCCTGATGACATCACATACCTGGTGAAAGCCAACAGCCATGGCAAAAACAAGAGACGGAAACGTAGGATTTTATGAGTCTGTAACCACCTAATCAACAATAGGAGAAAAAATACTGTATAGTCAGAGCCTGGTGTTAAACTTTACACACTTGGAATGGTTTGCTAGGATCCCAAAAACGGGAAATATGTCAGCAGAGTACCGATGCCAGCTCTGTGTGGATGTCATGCACTCTCCATTTTGGGGTGACCAGGGCGGTGATTGTGAATGCATCCTCCAAATAGATTAGTAAGTAGTAAAATAAATACTGAAGTAACAGCAACAGCAACAATGACCAGCAAAAACTGAGAGCATCCAGAATGCATACCTGGCTACAGGAAGCTTTGCCCAGTGGACACAGGGAGTAAGAAATGAATTTAAAAAAAAAACAGTACTGCAGTGAGGGTGAGGATGTGTGGGTAAAATGGAGAAAAAATGGCAGGGTGGGTGGTACCTGATGAAAAGGACTTTGAGGGAGATGATGTGCTCTGATGGGATGGAATTGCAGTGTTTCCGAATGCGTCAAAGTTGGCAAAGTTGGTATTTGAACTACCCTGAGGTGCTGCAGCCATACACAAGGAAAAATTAACAACAAAAAAACATGAACGTGGGAACAAAAATAATGGCAGGAGAAAAATGTAAGGAGTAATGATGAAACAAAGAGTGCTTGCATTCTGAATTATTTATTAGTTGGATCTCAGTTTTTTTAAAAAAAAAAAACAAAAAAACATTAGACCTCATGGAAATTATGAACGATATCTTACCTGACTGGTTTGGAAAATGTGCAAAGTTGGCAAAGTTGGTAGAGGTGGCAGTTTGAGTGGCTGGAGCAGCAAAGATGTCGCCTCCCAGGTCTGAGAGCAAGTCAAACTTCTTCTCCTGAGCAGCACTCTGAGCCTGGGATCGACTGAGCCCTGGAGACTGGGCGGTGCAGTAAAAGAAAAAAGAAAAAAGGGTTACTAGACATTTCTTTAACTAAAAATGGAAAGAGAAAAAGTGAAAGGCGGTTGAGCTGAGGCTCAGTGTACACTCCTCTCACCTGGCGCAGCGGGGTCTTGTTGAGCTGCAGGGTTTTGAGGGGCTGGACTTCTGGTGTGCTGCCAGTGCTGCTTGCTGAGGAGCCGGACACAGAAGCCTGGACATTTGCTACTGCCCTTGCTTGGTCTGGAGGAACATACCTAAGCATTCAAGGAAGAGCAGCAGCACAAAAAAAACCAGCCACATTTAGTCGCGACACACACACGACTTTGATAGCATGACGATCATACTTGAGTGCTACGGGACCTATCATTTTAGGCCTCAAACAAGGCCCATGTTCTGAAGGTTTTCACATATATGGTTGATTCATGTACTTACAGTACTGGATAAATAATAGGGTTTGGGACCCTTGTGACTCGAAGTTGGATAAGTGGTTGAGAAAACCAGATGATGGACAGCATTTCAATAACAGATAAAACTGGGCCTTACTTTCTACACTGAGAGCTGTGCTTTAAACACACAAAGCAGGAAAATGACATGGATACCAGAAAAAAAAAAGGCCTAGACAATGAAGAATGTGCTGCCAAACCCAAACACACGGTTAACAAAGTCCACAGCAACAAAATGGTTTTTGGCAAAGGTGTTGCTCAATGCTCAGTAACCTTTTTCTTTGCTGATAGTAGCAAGTCAGGACTGTCCAGTGATCTGCAGACCTTCTTCAATTCTTAGCACGCTAAAGAATTTACCACCTTTCTAACAACATAAACTGTTTGCACACGGTTAAAAAATATCTATTGATAAAGCTGAAATAAAGTACACCAATGAGATTCCTCAAATCTTCTAAAACAAATAAAAACAAGATTATGTTACCATCTCTTTTTTTCGTATTTTTCCTGGAGGAATTCTTTTACTTTCTGCGGTTCTCGGAAATCTGGAACAACTGATGTTCTGTCGTCATAGAGGCCCAACCAGATGTGTTTACAGACCTACAGGGGGCACAGGAATGAAGGGAGTGGGAGGCAAGGAGAGCATAAAGGTGGGGGTGGTGGCACAGCCAAGAACGAGGTGAGGGAGCGTAAAGAGGGGGGAGGTGAAGAGAAATGCGAGTACATTAAAGGGGGAAAGGAATGCCAATAACTTGAATACGGAAACCTACAGCTAAATTAGGAAGTGACTATAAAAGTAATGATTTACAGCATAAATGAAGGTGCTGAGCACTTTGTTGTACAAGTGTGCGTGATACCTCGTTGCTGTGCTTCTGTAGGAACTCGATTTCCTGCTGTGTGAATGTGGTCATAGAGATGGACTTCACTCTGTGTGGGGGATTCAGTCCTCGCCTGTGGGTGGAGGAGGTATATGTTGTTAGCTAAAGAACAAAAGAAGCAGGATGCCAACCAATGCCGTTCATTTACAAGGAAAAAGCAAACAGAAACGCAAACCACAGAGGCCCAATTACATTTTCTTTTCAGCGTGACTGCACCCTCGAGTATTTTATAGCCATTTTCACACATGTGCAGCATCCCTGAGCATTTCATATCATTACTAGATGAAGGACACAACTGTTCCATGGAGCAAAAACATTAAATGGTTTTTAACCTGTCACTGTGAAAAGTCTGTGATTTCTAACAGTGCTGATTTACACCTGTGTGAAAAAAGCTGGTAAATGTCTGATGAAATCACGAGGACAGAGTGGTCATCATGTCTCCTTCAGACTCCACCCAGGCGGCTCCCTCGCCCACACTACACAGAATTTCCAACACATATGAAGTGGACTTTTTCCTGCTGTGCGCTACACATGAGCACGGACGACTTTGGACAATGTTCATGCATGAAAGCCACTGTTTGGGACACGGCAAGCAAATCAGAATATGAACATCTGACAGACATTTATAAAATACAGAATGAGAAAAAAAAACTAGTTAAACATGTCTGAACATAGTAGTTTTACTGCTTATGAATGTTAAATTTTATTAGGGATTTTAGCAAATGCCCTAACATCCATATGTCAACAGCTAATCTGTGTGGAGTTTTGCATGGGTTCTCACTCACGTCCGCCCACAGCTGAAAGATATGCAAAGGGCTAAGTTAATTCTAAACCGGCTATAGGTGTGAATTGTCGCTTGTGTCTTTGTGTTAGCCTTGTGACAGACTGACAACCAGTCTATGGGTGTTCCCTGACCAGGGGCGTGGTAGTGGGGGGAAAAGTGGACCTGACTACCCAGGGCCCGAGTAGGGAGAGGGGCCCATGAAAATCTTGATTTTTATTTTATTTTTTTGTAATGTTTCATTTTGAATGAATTGGGCCCACCAATTAATTATTTATTAATATTTCAAAAATATTGATAACATCAACTGAGGGAATGAACTTGAGTCACAGTCCTCTCAACATATTGGACATTCTGGGGGCCCCCTCTTCGAGGCGCAAAATGGTTTAGTCCGCCCGACAGTGACCGGCGACAAGTGTAACGACAGTGAGCCCAGATTGAATGACCTGGGGGCTCGACATCATGCTGCCTAAAAAGCAGAAATCAGGTTATCAAAAGAAGAAAGAAAGGAAGTAAAAAGAAAGAAGGCAGAATGAGGGGAGGCAGCTGTTGACGGCTTTCTTTCCCAAAGGTGAACCGAGTTTGCTTGTTGTGCAAAGTCCAATTAAAGTTAACGTAGTCCACTCCAGGCAGCTGCTGCTGATGTTTGCATACTCACGTGAAGTCATTAGCTTAGCTAGTTGCCAACCAGGCTGCTTGTGGCTGTAAGTATAAAGACAATCATGGCACTGGAAAAAATATATCACATGGATCTCTCACAAGAATTTGAAAATTAATTGCTACACTTCCGCACTATATATGATGCTACATTTCAAAAAAATCTGTCCTCTCTTGAGCTCCTTAATGCCATCTGGAAGATGCAGCTACAGAGCATTTTTGGAGAACTTTGTATTGCTTTGAGAATTTTCTGCACACTTCCTGTCACAGTTGCAGGGGGTGAACGGGCTTTCAGCAAGTTAAAGCTGGTTAAGAACTACCTGAGATCAACAATGGGCCAGGATAGACTGAACAACCTCGCCATTCTGTCGATTGAAAGCCAATTAGCCAAACAATTGGACTTTACAGATCTTATTTGTGACTTTGCAAATAAAA
>VOQJ01012530.1:9058-20683 GCA_015052665.1 Apistogramma diplotaenia
CTTCTTTTTTTTTTTTGCTGTTTTTTTCCCCCACTGGTTGCTATTGAGATCAGTGTTTCTCTATCAGTTTAGGGGAGACAGACTGTCTGGTGAGAGCAAGTGATCATTATCTACTGTCCTCAGCGGACAGACAGGCCTGCTGTTCATGTCTCTCTGCATGTGGGTGGTATGCTGGGCTCTGATACCTGCACTTCTCGCACTTCTGCGCCTGTGGCATATTAAGAGCTGGAAAACCCCCGCCATCACATGTCTCAGAGCTGAAACAATGTGTAAAGCTGTAAAAAGGCAGCTGCCTGTAACAGATTATAGATCAATGCAAATGTGTGCGCGTCTGTGTTGCTGTGAGGGCTTATTTCATAGAGTTAATCTCTTCCGCACCTTAAAAATCATCAATGAACTGCAGAGCATCATTGTGGTAGCCTGTCACTGGGAATGTTAGTTTAGGGAAGATCAAATCTACAGTTTAATATTACATGTATTTTCCTGCTAATTGCTTTACTTAAGGTGGCAGCAGATCAGATGCAGATAAGATGTTATGGCTACTGTGTGTTACACCATTTCTTGTCACTCACATGAACACAGTGCGCCTAAATAAGTCTTTGATCGCCCTCCTTCAAAGTGGGAATATAACTGATTGCAGTTAAAACAGAAGCTCTTGACCCCTGCTTCAACCTAAACAGCCCACACGGTTTCGCACACAGAGGCATAAACAGTGTGAGAAACTCGGTGAGATCAAAGCAGGCAGTGACAGCTGCGCGATACCTATGGGAGGAGTGTGCGGTGCACCTGCAGACACAATCATAGCGCTGCCTTGCTTACCGGCAGACAGCAGTCCGAGCCGGATCCACAACCCCATAGTATACCTGAGCTAATGGATGCAGAGGAGAAGTCCCCCGGCGACGGAGGAGCGCAGCTCCTGGACATCAGCTCAAACTCGCCGAAAGGTGCGGAGGAGACCGGACAACCGGAGAAGCCGCCGTATTCATACGTGGCTCTCATCGCCATGGCCATCAAGGACAGCGAGCAGAAGAGACAGACTCTGAGCGGGATCTATCAGTATATAGTGTCCAAGTTCCCGTACTATGAGAAGAACAAGAAAGGCTGGCAAAACAGCATAAGACACAATTTATCTCTCAACGAGTGCTTCGTCAAGGTGCCCAGGGACAGCGGAGGGGACAGGAAGGGCAACTACTGGATGCTGGACCCCGCATTTGAGGACATGTTTGAGAAGGGAAACTACCGACGGCGGAGGAGAGTCAGGAGACCCTACAGACCCCCGAGTGTGCCTTACCTGAGCGGGAACCCCGTGGAGTATCCCGAGTCGCTTTACCTGCCGCCTTACATGAGCAGCTCCTGGAGCATGTGCCAGCCCGGCTCGACCCAACCCACGGGATACCCAGCAGCCCCGGCCATTGCGGGACACAGCCGCAGCATGTCCCCCGGCACCTCGGTGAGCTCGTACTGCACGCCTTCCCACTTTCACCACCCCCCCTACGGAGCTTACCACCGCCACCCGCCCGTGCTGGTCCCCCACAACGGGTATCCTTACGGCGGGGTGACTCAACCCATGAGCCCGGAGGGAGGCACCGTTTCCGTGGCTTGCAGCTACCAGCAGTTCACCGCGTACGACAGGCCAGCGGATCCGCTCGGTTATTTATTAGACCAGTAGGACTTTGAGTTATTCTGGGCGCAAGTTCACGTCTGAGTTCGTCTCTTTCACCATTTCAGTTCGGCTGTCACTGGTTTGTCAGGTACTTTGATTAGTTTGATATGACGGTGAATATTTGGTTATGAATGATGTGGTTGGTGAACTGTTTTTGTAGAGTTTTTTGTACAGTTTCAAAAGCCAAAGAGTTAATGTCAGCAGGCATACCGTGTACCATGTAGTCTTACTCCAGACTGGCACCAAGTGTGCACTGCAGGAAAACAGCTGATTTAAGTCTGAGGTTTGCTTTATGCATTTGTCTTTACTGCGAGTTATAATCTTTCCAACAAGTAAACTTGTGTTTTATTTTTCTATTTTTTTACATTGGTATATACAGGCCTGAACATTTGTTGTAGCGTTATTTATTTGTTTTCTCTGGATTTATCTAAATGTGTGAGCTGCTATGAGAGTTGTTGACACTGAAGCACTGACCAGTTTTTCCTCATTCGATTCTGAATGTTTGTTGGTGTAAAATACATCAAATTTGTTGAAATAAAATGTTATTTTTGCATGAAAAACGCTCATTGATTCACTTCGCCCTGTTTTACACTTATCATCATTATTATAAAAAATGCTTTATCGGTTACATTTTGAGTGTTATGAGGTAACCTGATGGTTATACTGACTTTGTAATGAATATTAGCTGCAATAATAACAGACTTATGTGCCTTATTTAGTGTTTCTGTGTATTGAAGGGCTTCACTTCTAAATTGATGGAAACCTTTACAAGAAGGAGAAAGAACAATATGGGTGCACGGCTGTTTTTCAGCCTGTATTTGCTTGCTAAACTAAATAAATAAATTAGCTTATAATAGTTCCTTCTGATATGCACCGCTTGATGTACTGGCAGCCAAAGATTTATTCCTTTGACACCGATGAAATCTTAAAAACCTGATCCCTCTAAGGCAAGTTCGGCACTTTTCTAAAGTATACCGCTATGTTTTAACATTAAATGAATTTTGAAGTTCCTCTTCTAACGCTACAGTATTTAATAAAAGGTTTTTTTTAAGTACAGAGTAATGCCCTGTCCGCCGTTCCAACACTCATAGTCCTTATCCTGGCAGCTACGAGGTTATACGAGTTAATCAAAAGCATGTTTTATTCCCACTTTGATCAACAGCGCCATTCGAAAAAGTCCAGCTAAGGATAAATTTGTTATTTTACGCAAAGAAAAGTCGGTGTCGGTCGCGGTAGAGTGAACAGCAAGGATTTAGAAAAACATATTGGAACGCGCCCCGGCGCTTACGTAGCTTCCGTTTCCGTTACAGGGGCGTGAACAAAAGGACTCGTTTGCCGCGTGCGCTCCCGCGCCGTGTTTAGCGGTATTAAAACACTACGTTTAATCTTAGCGAAAATGGAGACGCTGAACAAGCTTCTGTTGGACTATCCAGAGTTAATGTACAGCGGAGTCGGAGCTACGGCGCTTCTCGCCGGCGGAGCGCTCATATATAAAATTGCCACCAGGTAACTTCTTCGAGGTTCGGCTATGTTGTGTTTGCAGCTAACGCCTGATCCACTTTCGCGTTAGCGCAAGTTAATGAAGCGGGTGTTTAAAAAAGTGACATTCAGGAAATAATGCTGCTAGCAAACATTATCATGCCCGTGCTTTTGTCCTTATTCCTCATGAGAAGCCTGTGTATTTACGCCAAACCCGGCACCATAACAGCTGTGCTGCTAACTTGATGCTTCGTAGTTTGGTGACTCAAAGTTTAGCTAACCCAATTTGAGCTTTACGGGTCGTGCATATGTCACATGACATCGTTACAGCGACTGTATTCACACGTCCCACTGTTGGGTTGAGACATTTTTTTCCTCCAGCTGTGTTTACCTTGTTTTAAAAGAAAAAAAAAATCCACTTGTTACTTGCAGAAAGAAGCCCACCCATGCAAGCGTTAACTGCTGGTTCTGTAATCAGAACACAGTGGTGCCCTATGGCAACCGGAACTGCTGGGACTGTCCCAACTGTGACCAGTACAATGGCTTCCAGGAGGTAAGATTTACAGGCATCATACAGTTGTGCAGGTTTTTTTAAGCTTGTTTATTTACTTGTTTATTTTTGTTGACCTTTCTGTGTTTTCAGAATGGCGACTACAACAAACCCATTCCTGCTCAGTACATGGAGCATCTGAATCATGGCGTATCCGGAAGCCTTCCTTCATCAGAGACACCCAAGACTCTGCAGTGGGTCAACTGTCAGATGCTGCTGTGCCGGAAGTGCAATAACAACCAGTCTTCAAAGATCAAACAGTTGGCGTCGTATATCCCGAGGGATGATGTACGTACTTTGCTGCTGTCTCTTCATAATATTTACGCCACATACTGTGCTGAAGAATAACGGAGAGTGTGGTTTCTCTCTGCTCTAGGAGAACTACGATGAGGAAATCGAAGCCTACAAACATCACCTGGAGCAGACTTATAAGTTATGTAGACCATGTCAGACAGCAGTGGAGTACTACATAAAATATCAGAACCGCCAGCTTCGTACGGTGCTTCTCAATCATCAGCTGCGGCGCACCCGGGAGTCAGACATGGGGTTTGTAAAGGTCAGTGCAGCCCTGAGTCCCAGATCCTCCTCTGGCAGGCAAATATTGTAAATTATTTAATAAAACAATTGCGCATAGGACGACGATGTGGCATGCAGGGAGTTTGACTTTTAGCCAATTGCTAAATAAGATGATCATTGCAAGCGAGATAAGCAAGAAACTGCCTCAGTTCTAACTTTTTCTACAGTACAGTGTTGTGTTTTGGGGGCAATTTCAGTTTGTCATTACACCTTATGTCAATGCCATATCAGTAACCACTTAATATGCATCCACGTCCTCTTTAACCTGCTCAAAAAGAATAGGCAGTATTCTCTGCACAGGTTTCTTGTTTTCACAGCACGGATGCAGTCCAGTCCACTGTCTTTCCTACATTTTAGCATTTAAAGTCATTAATCAGTTGTTACCAGCTCCCATTCCTGCAAATGCACTTTAAGATTACAAATCAAGATTTACTCATGCTTTGTACTTTATGCTGACTCAGTAAATTGCCATCATCCAATAGAACATCATCTTCTTTAAGTGTAATCCGTTTGTATTTTATGATTTGAGTTTACCTGAAAAATAAGAAGCCCAGCCAGTTGTTAGAAGGTACCTCTGAGCTCAGGTTTTCATGTTTTAGCACTATTGTTGCTCTAATGGAGTGTATAAAGTTGTAACAGTCACACTAGTGACGGATGAGTGCAGCCTGGTTCTTGTTACCTGTTTCTCAGTATAAAACTGAACTGTAGCTTAATAGAAGCTGGGGTTTTTTTAGTTCATTTAATCAACATTCATGCCCCTGTTGTAGACTTTAGTTCTTACAGTATGTTGACTTTATATCATTAATTTCCACATGCTGTGGAAATGTCACAATGAGTGTGTTTTTCTTTCCTGCAGAGTACCCAGTCATTGACTTCTCCCATGGGGGTCATACTGTTGCGGGCCCTTGCCTTCCTCATATGCGCTTTTCTAGCTGCCACAATTTTCTGTGACTTGCCAGACCAGCCTTCTTCACCTGATGGCTCACAGACATTAAGTGGTGGGGTCATTCCTCCAAAGCCTAAAGTCCACAATGAGTCTACCCCCAACGATGACAGCAGTGGAGCCACGCCTGTGTGGCAGGGTCTGCTGGAGCTGCTCCCAGACGAGGCCGTGGAAAATGCCAAGCTGGTGTGGCAGCATGGAAGGGACAATCAGCTGGCTGTAGTCTCTGTTGGCCTGTTGACTTGTCTTACTGCTGTCTTCTTAGCAGGACCTGCAAGGTGAGCGGCTGCCATTTAATTTCCATTTGAATGAGGTTTTCAGAGTTTCCAGTTTACTTTAAAAATGTATGTCTCGCTACATTTCAGGTTGAGGAGGATTGATGCTGTAGCCTCCGTCCTGTGGTTCTTTGTCCTGTGCCTCTACCTGGCTGAGAGCTACATGACTGGTGCCTTGAGCTGGATGGACACAGCAAAGCTTATTAGCGCCTCCCTCTGTTGCCTTGTAAGCTTTGCTGCTGCGGTGGCAACTCGTAAACCGCTGGGTGCACGGAGAGCCAGATACCGAAGGTCAGAACCTGAGCAGTAATGTTCACACTGTCTTTGAAACATGGGATCACACAAAAAAATGTCTACCTTGTGTTAATAAGTGTCCAATCAAAATGCATTATAAATGATTGTTATTGGTGTGTTTTTAATGTTGTCATTTGTTTTGATTCGCTGTCCATTTTTAAACCCTCACTCTATTACATTTGTGTGAGAATGACTGTGATGTTATGACTTGTGAATGATGATCTCCAAATATGGCACATGACCTGAGCTAGTCGCATTAACTTGCCAAGCCCCACCTTCGTCCACACAGGCACGTGGTGCACAGGTGGCTCACGTGTGCCAAATTTTGGTGGTTAAAATAATTTTCCAGCTAATGGTATAATGATACACAAAGATAGTACTGTATCCTTCTGGTTGTAATTTCATTCTTATTTATTAAATTTTACTTTTGCCTTTTCACTGAGAAAAGCAGATGAAGAAACATTTCAGTAATTGTGTTAATTAAAGTGTTATTAAGCCAAGTCTAATAAAATGTTATCAGTTATACATTTCTAAGAAGATTAACAAGTGAACTTTACAGAATCTTCTTTGAAGCTGTTTCTCTTCTCTGTTTATTTATGACTGATTACATATTTAGTGTCTTTGGTACTGCACCGTATATGTGATGAACTGGTCACTGGAAAACTAAATAAGCTCATATTTGCAACCAGAAAATTTGTTTCTTTTAGTTCTCAGCTTGTGTTAACGACTTTACACTTTACTAGATGGTTTAAATGTTTTTTTAATGTGCACAACTAACACTATGTTAAAGTTGTGGGAGTTCTAACTGCAACCCATTGCATGAAATACTAATTTGTGTAAAGACTTGAGGGCCACACTCACGCTGTATTGCTTTGCACCATCTACAAATTTAGAACAAAAGGTGACCTTTGATATTTTCTAATGCAGCCACTTTTGGTTTCTTTAGCTTATTTCTTAGGTAGTGGTAGGAGGTTACATGGAGCGTGATGTGTAGTTAGGTTGGCCTGCAGACACTGCATGCAAGAGCTGCGTGTTTAAATGATTGCTACTGTAGTTTATTTATTTTACAATGGGTGGTTTAAGTATTTAGCTACCAGAGAAAAGCAGCCTCCGTTTCAGCAGTTCATTGTCCTCAAATTCTGCGGTTCGTGTCCTGTCCCCGTCATTGTTATCTTCTACGCCGTTGATTTCCATTTAATTCCGTTTTTGTTTCACTTGAAAAGATGCATGGCCTTCACTGTGAGCAATTGATCCCTGCAGCAATCCAGGCAAAATACTCTTTCTTTGACTGGCATGATGCAGAAGAATAAAGTGCTGAAAGTAAAGTTGAACTCCTTTAAAAAGAAAACTGCACTGGGAGGATTTTTTTCATTTAACTAAAAGTGCAGAAAACAAAAAGGAAAAATCCAAATAATGTTTACCTTTGCAATGGCATCAGTTTTTCAGTGTAATTGGCAGATAGGCTTTTAAAAGCACCTTGAAGAACTGACATCAGTTCTTCTGTTGATTTAGGTTCCCTTTGTTGCTTGTTTCACTTCACATTGACTCCAGTCTTGAGATCAGGGCTCTGGGGTGGTTTTTCCGTCATCAGCAGGGCTCTTTCTTGTGTCTTCTGTGATTTCGAAACACTCACCGTCCACTTCATTAGAGCTGGCTCATTTCTTCATGCAAAAAGTCCTCAGATTTAGGTCCATATTGGTATGGAAGCATCACACGTTGCTGCAGATTTGTCTGCTGCACATCCATGATGTGAATCTCCTGTTTCACCACATCCCAAAGGTGCTCTGTTGGATTGCAATCTGACTGCGAACAGCACAGTGAACTCACGGCCATGTTAAAGAAACCATGCTGAGATGATTTGAGCTTTGTGACGTGGTGCATTACTGTGCTGGAAGCAGCTGTCGGAAGATGGGGACGTGTCAGCAACAGTACTCAGGCTGTTGTGTTTAAATGGCGCTCATTCGGTACTCTTCTTATTCTTCTGGCTGCTGCCTTTAGGGGTCACCACAGCAGATCATCTTCCCCCCCATCTCTATCATCTTCCTCTGTCACAGGGGTGCCACGTGGCCGGTCCAGGACCGGATAAATGGGGAAGGGTTACATTCAGCATCGAATCTTAGCCAAATCAAATGTGCATCATTAACACACATTTGGTGGCCCAAAGTGTGCCAAGAAAATATTTCCCACACACTACTCCACCAGCACTAGTCTGAACCATTGATTACAAGGCAGGATAGAGGCATGTATTCATGTTGTTTATGCCAAATTCTGACCCTACCATCCCTGCGTTGCAGCAAAAATTGACTCATCAAACAAACCAACAATTTTGGTGAGTGTGTGCTATGTGTGAATTCTAGTTTCAGTTTCCTGTTCCTAGCTGACAGGAGTAGCACCTGATGTGTCCTCCTGCAGCTGGAGCCCATCTGCTTCAAGGTTTGGTGTGTTCAGAGGTGCTCTTCTGCATGCCTTGGTTGTAACAAATAGTTGTTTTTGTTACTTGTTGCCTTCTGATTAGCTTGAAATAGTAGGGTCATCCTCCTCTGACCTCTGGCATCAACAAGGCATTTTCACCCGGATATTCCTTTTCAGACGCGTGTGTGTGTGTGCGTGTGTGCGTGTTGGGGATTCCAGTATCTCAGCAGTTTCTGAAATACTCAGACCGTTGAACAGGTGTGCCTATCAAAGTGTATCCAGCTGTATGTTTGGGCTCATTGTGGCAGTGAAGGACGATCGCAGCCCATCAGACACCTCTCTGATGGTGTTGCATGATAACATGCAAAGTGTTCAAATGTTTTGCAATGTACTTTATAGGTGCTTCTTTGTGTAATATTTAGAGGCTTTTAGCTGTGCTGAAAATTCCTGTTCAGAATAGCCTGTAGGTGACTAGCTGACAGGTGTTTGGCTTAAAGTAATTCTTCTAAGTATTTAAAAAGGCAGTGCTTTAACATTATGAAGTGCTCCACTCTACAAATGCACATGGTCACCATCTTCATGAGTCTTTCCTCAGGATTCATTCTAAATGGTCCAACTTCAAATGAGGTGACTGTCAATTTGCAGCTAAAATCACATTATAGTACTTACAGCTGCTGCTTCACTTTATCTATTCCATTAATATAAAGCTACCTTTGTCAGTATTCTAACATGACGATAAACGCTAATTAAGTGCACGTGCTAACATTTCATCTAACCGGTTTATTTGAGTTTAATAGTCTTTGTTTTACTTTGTTGGGTTGTTTTGGATGTAGGAAGTGTTATTTTACTCTAATGTGAAAAGGTGTCATAAACTAATGGGAGACTGTGCATAGATTGTATTTGCTGGTCAGTGTTGTGGTGTAACTGTGTGTTGTGCTGTTCTGTAGAAAAGAAATCTGTTTGGTGTCGTAGGCTTTCCCTGCTTTGAGTGTAAGACAGAGATGCAGTTTGTAGGTTATGAAAGAAATTTACCAGTTTATCAGGTTTTGAACCTGTGATTTGACCTTTCACCCCTGATAAGCATCAAAAATACATAATATAGTGCTGCAGTTAAACAGGTCATACTGCTAGTTGGTAATGACTTGGAGGCCTTTTTTTTAAAACTGCAGCATGTGACAAACTGCATCTTAAGCTCTAAAGTAATGAAAAACAACCAAGCTGTGCTGGTGAAGAGTTGTGAGATGTATTTGGACCCACTGCTCTTTGCCTTGTTGTGTGTATTAAGGGAGCAGTAAGAGAAACAATGTGAGTAACTGTATGGTTTTACCTTCAGTTTGTAACGTACAACTCAAAGTGTGTCAATTCTGCCAAAGTTTTCCATGTTCTGCTCAAAAGTTTGTTTGCTTTAAGCCCACATTTTGCACGTTCCTTATATTTGCATAACGTCGAGTCTGTTTATTTCTGCATGTCATTTTTAGAAAGCTCCTGTTTCTGCCTGATTAGCTGTGTGACTGTAGACTTCTTTGTGCTAAGTTTAGCTCCAGAAGCACAAACTCAAACTGTTACCTGTAGCTATTATATGTATAGCCAAATACATATTTGTGGTGTTTTAACAGTATTAGTTGTGTTTTTTTTTTAATCGTGTGTGTGTTTTATTTAAATGTTTTAGCAGTGCCTGCAGAAACAGTACTTTTATGAAAGAGGAGCAGTTCTTATGCCAAATCTTGATGTGTTTATATATTCTGTAGCGGCCTCGGAAAAGGAGCTCCATCCCAGCTCAAAGGTTTCCTGCAACATGCTCAGTGAATCAGTGTGTTTTGGGTGCTTAAATGCTTCATTTTGGGTATATTGCTGTTAATGACAGGCTCCACTTCAAAGGCTCTGTGGTAATGATTGCTGTACATGGAATATAATAAACAGCTGATGAAAGGAAACCTCGTCTGCTTGTTTTTCGCTGCTATCTTGTCGTCTTTTGAAAGTCTCTTTCCAGTTTGTGAAACTCAGCATTGGAGTCAGTGTAATGGAAATAATCACAACTGGCCTGATCATACAAAGAAGCTTTATTTCACGGCTCTTGTTTGGACTGCTGACTGACTGAGGCGTTTCTGCTGTGGCCCTGTCAGCTGCTGCGCGCTCTCAGACAGCTGCTGCAGCTTTTCACTGGCAGCCTTGTCAAAGGCTGCTGCCATCAGTGCTCACGTTAGCGGGTCGTCTAAGCAGCCGGTTTCAAAGTTGTCCCAGTTTTCTTCTCGCACATGTCGTGTAATTCAGCATATGTTTAATGTTTCTGAGCAGGTAAAGTTCTTAATATTCCCAAACTGAAAATTAACTGTATTTGTTGTGCTCTTTTGAAGTCAGTCTCTTTACCACTACCCACCACACGCGCACGCGCGCACACACACCTCCACCTCCTCAAAAGCACATTGCTATAGTTTTTCTGAAGTATTTTTAACTGCTGTGCTATATCTTTAATATCTTTAATTTCAGGCAGTAGACCATTACGTTGCTCTTGTGTTGCAGATACCTTGCAGGCGGCTCTGCAGTCCCTCCTTTGAGCTCTCCTGACCTGGCAGACACCTTCATCCCCATTCCGCCCCCCAACCTCTCCCAGCTCATCAACCGCCAGCACAGCCGTCACGAGCGCAAGGCTTCCCCCTCCTCTCTGCCGGGGCGTCTCAGCAGAGCCCTGTGCCTCGGCACCATCCCCTCCCTCACCAGGACAGGTAACGTCTAATGTTTTCCTTTTTGCGTTCATGGCAGATGTTTCTGTGCAAGTCATTTAATGACTTTGTTTACATTTTATCTGCTAACTGCTCAACAACAGCCTATAAATCATAACTGGCACAGTTGTGCAAATTCAGAGTAGTTTCAGGCACAGGTGGGAAATGCTTTGTTTTCACAGTTATTTACAGTGCCGCACTTTGTTTGCACAAGTAGATTTATAATTGTGCTGCTCTGTGGAATTTGCTGGGTTTTGCCTTTGATTACTAATTGATTCATCTGAAGTGTTGACGTCTCTCATCAAATGGTCGTTACACAAGATACATAAGTGCTTGTTTTTATACATAAAGCAAAACACAAGTTTAAAAAAGTCACAACTTCTAACGTGACCTGTGAGAAATCTTTGGCACGTTTATGTTTGTATTTTGTTTTTTATTTCAAATGTATTGATAGAAATATGTTATTTCCTCGTGTTGCCAAGTTGTAGTGTGAAGATTATCTGTTTTCTTTATTTTCAGATTCTGGTTACCTGTTTAGTGGAAGCAGACCAGCTTCACAGTACAAAGACTCACAGTCTTCAGGTATTAAAACTGCTGGTTGTTCTGAAACATCTCTTTAGGTTTTCATTTTAACTCTTACTGCTTTTTTCATTAAGACGTGAAAACATTTTTCAGTTCTTTTTTTTTTTTTTTTTTTCCCCGACTTCTTTTCC
>VOQJ01012531.1:0-14430 GCA_015052665.1 Apistogramma diplotaenia
AGACATTATGGGAATGGTTTCTATCTGAGGCAGTTTCAGTGGTAATCTGAGACCTGCACACACACACACACACACACACACACACACACACACACACACACACACACACACACACACACACCATTCGTAAGCCTCGCAAACATCTGGAAAATGCAGGAAATGTCTTTGTGTAAGCAGAAAGTAGCACCGATGCCTGATGGTGCCCCCACAATGCACTGAAGAAGTACTGTGTACTTGCAGTACCACCATAATTTCACACTCAGAATTCAGGCGTTCAAATAAAAGTGCCCGGGGTAAATATAGTGCAGTGGGTTGTGAATGGGGAATAGCTTCAAACAGCCACAGTAACACATGCCTCCCAGAGTCATTCACTCAGGGCGAAGCTCTATTTTTGCACTCTGTGTCCTTTCCTCTCATAACTAAGCCAATAATTCTGTATGTGATAATATATCACTTTGAATGGGGTTATAATGTATAATGAGCATGTGTGATAGATGTATTCAGGTGCTTTCTTCCTTTTGCATTAGCATTATGATATTTTTCCTGCTATGGAATATTTTGCAGTGTTGCCAATTATACTTCCCCCTAATTTGCATAGATGTCATTCTGTGTAATCCACCCTTTATTTTCAGCTAAGTACTCGGGTCCCTGATGTGTCTTTAAAGATGACCTTTGATGACTTTCCTGACTTCCTGTTTCAGGGGTGGATGTTAATATTGAACCTTCTGAAAGCTTCAAATAATGTGGTCAGTGTAGAAGGAATCGCTGTGAGCCGGAAGCTCAGACTCAACACTTCGTTTCAGGCAGATTTTCCGGCTCTTGGATCTATATGTTGTCATAAAGAGTGGATATTTCTAATATGGTCACCGCAGACACACAGAAGCCCCACCCACTTCTTTTTATGAGGCGGAGACAATCAGAAGACTCCTGCTTTAGAGTGGGCGGAGCTGAGAGCTTGTTTCAGACTGGGAAGCAGAATAAGATAAATAAGGATTGTTTTGAACTGTGATGCAAATAAATGAGGAGAATTGATCCACTTTAACAAACTTTTAAAGTTTAATGGCACTTTTGAAGGCCATAGAGGCCTAATATCTTTCATTAATTGCAATGTTGCACTTTCCAGTCTGGCCTGATGGTGGCAGTGTTGCCACACAGTCACAGTACTGCAGTAACACCTCAGAGAGCCGACCTGAGTCTGGCTCCAGGTTTGATGAGCTTTCTAACTAAGCTAGCTTGAGCCCATAACTTAACATCCCACCATCCTGTCCCAGTGTGGTCACTTCTGGGTCCCTAAAAACTTAAATAGCCAATAATTAAAGCCAAGTTGTTTCAAAATAAACATGTGATGTCACGGTGGCTATGTCCATCATTTATATACAGTGTCTGATTTTGATCCAAGTAGTTTTAGCAGCCAAATGTAACTTGGCTCCAAACACCTGGATGGTGGCGTCCTTTAAGGTCAAACCGGAGCTTCAAAATGTGTACAACTTGTTGCTTTAATCGTTTATATTCTGTATGAGCCATTTATGTATGTTTTCGTTCCTTTGTGATTTCATTTACATGCATGCACTTTTGGTTTGGGGGTGTGTACTTTAAAGATAAAGATACCTGCATTCACGTGTCTCTGTGTTTACTCCCATCGGGGAACGTCATCAGGCGAGAGCATCTTTTTTCCCTCACTGAGTCATACTATGCTGATGACTCTCAGTTACATCTTCCTCGGAAATCTCCTGGGACTGTAACCACCCGTCTTGAAAGCTTCACGGAAATCAAGAGCAGGCTAATAATTTCCTCCAGCTTAACGAGGACGATGCTGAGGTCATCACTTGTAAACTGGGACCTTCTATTTCTAATAAACTGGGTCACTTGTCTTCATGTAAGTCCTACATGAAGAATCTTGGCATAATTTTTGATCCTTTTCTCATCTAAAACGTTCAAATGTTTTCTGTCTGATCCTGGTTTGGAAAAAGTACTTTGTGCCTTTGTTTCATTGACACTGTGTTGTGCTCTTCCTCATCATAACTGGTGCTAGAACAGATCACACGAGTCCCACTTTGGCTTCAATTTTAGAATTCAGCTCAAGCTTTTATTACAGGTCTTTAAAACTCTCTTGACTTAATCTGTAGATATCTTCATGTTCCTCGTTCCACCAACTAAACTCATGCTTACACTCGTTTTCTTGGTGCACAGAAAAAAATTATTCCACCAAAACAAAAACTGCTGGAGTCAGATTGTTATTAATGCTCACTTTGGTCCTGGAGGTCGTTTTCACCTGAGTGATTTATGTTCTAGAAGTTCTAGAAGCAGCAGAACTCAGGTGGGGTGCACGCCTCTCCCTTTTCTAAAGGTAAGAGCTCTGGTTTCATGTCACCTGACCAAAGGATGTGTTTCCAGTACACATACGCGTCCTCAAAGCCCTGCTGGGGTTTTTATTCTGTGGGGAACGTTAACCCTCAGTTTTAACTCGGTTCTACAAACAAACGTTAAATTGTACAAACACCGATGCCGCGGAGCTTCTAAAGATTCGCAGCAGATGAGTCAAATTTCATTGCAGCATCTCAAATTGGTGCTCAGTAGGTTCGATGGCCCCCGTGTGCTCGTATGCATGCCTGATAGTATCGGGGTTCCTGATGACACGATGGATGGTGTCCTTGAGGATCGTCTCCCAGGTCTGGACCAGGGCATCACTGAGCTCCTGGGCAGTCTGAGGTGAAGCGTCGGAGAGACATAATGTCCCAGAGGCGCTGGATTTAGGTCAGGCGAGCATGAGGCCAGTCTTCATGCTCCAGCAGCTGCCTGCATGCTCTCACCATCGTCTCCTGGGTGAAAGTCACAGACCATCGCTCGACTCCAAAAACCACACGGGTGGCACCTTGTGATCCAACGTGAAGGTGTCTTAAAACAGTATTTATATACAGTTGATGTTTCGGCAACAAAAGTAAAGTTTTAGAGTTTTGCATGGCCACTAGAGGGCGCCTCTGTTCGTTAGTGATCAGGAGGTGCGATTAATTAACCTTCTGGGTACTTATTTGAATGGTAGTGGTGCACAAAAGACACCAAGTGTTCATGTTCAAAAGCATGCTGTTCTCTACCACACATGCTAAGGAACGATAGCGGCTAACGGCTCCGAGCTGGTACGTGCCGCCGAGCCGTTACGACGGCTGCTGGAATAAGCCAACGGCAGCCTTCATTCAGCCACAGAAGGCGAGTTAAAAAAAGAGACAAAGCTGGAGGGCTGTGAGCAGAATGTTTGCAGGCTTTTCTTTCTGTTTCACCGCCCCCCTCCCTCACTGCCCCCTCCCTCACCGCCTCCACCCCAGTTAGCTGGAGACAGAAAAACAGAGGCTGTTTGGAAAAGGGAAAAAAATGGAGGCAAAATGAAGCCGCACAAAGGCAGCGCTCGCTTTCTCCATCGCCAGCTCACTAATCGGCGTCTTTGCTGTGCTCGATGCATGCCTGTCGCCCGTTACACGGCACCATTGCCATGGCGACCGGGGTCTGAGTAATCATTTGTGCAATGACCCCTATTCTCCAGAGGGAAGACGGAGGGATGGAGGGAGGGGGGAGCAGGAGGGTGGAATGAAAGCAGAGCCAGCAAAAGCAGAGGAAGGGAGGGAGGAGGAGGAGGATGAAGAGGAGGAAGAGGAGGAGGAGGAGGGGTGGGGAGCAGCAGAGCAAAGCAGCAGGGACCCAGACGGGAGAAAAAAAAAGATTTTCTTTCTACTGGCAGCAGGGAAAGAACCTTTTATGTTTTTATATGACGAAGAGTCTCCGAGAGGAGGAAGAGGGAGAACGAGGCTTCATTATCACCGGGCTCAGTGAGAGATAATGACGGGAGGATAAATGATGGACCAGAAAAATAGGATGTGAAAACTTGTGGAGAAAGACAAAGGCTTTCAGAGCTAATGTGCAGCCTTCATTATTCACTGCAGTGTGAAGGTGGATATAAGTGTAAGGCCTGTCCTGCAGGTGGCGCTAGAGAGGAAAAGATCATAGTTCCAGCTCCAAATTATTTATTATTCCTGGACTCTGCTGGAGCAGCTTTGCATGATTCTCAGCTCAAAATGAGCCGTGTTGTTTTAGCCCCTCCCCCTTTAAGCCAACTCTCTTCTGACTGGCTGCCCTTTGTAAACAGAACGTGTTAGGCTGTGGAGGTGACAGCCAGCAAACACTGAAAGGCTACCTGTTGTTTTAGCATTTTGGCTAGCTTAGCATGGTTTTCATTTGGAGGAAAGTGACCCGGAGCGCTGAGCTAAGAGTTCATGCTAGTTAGCTTGCCTGTAAGCTGTACAGATGCATCACACAGACAGATACTAACAAATACTAATAATATTAATATCTAAGTCCAAGAACCTCACTAACCAAAACTGGAGCTCCTCCTTCTTGGAGCGTCTGTTAGCTCAGCAGCCATGTCATCGGTCAGATAGTCGCATTAAAATGCTTCAAAAGGCTCCAGCAGCACAAACACGGTCTGATCCAGCTCAGGGACTCTGGTTAGCTGAGGGGAAGCCAAGCAGACAGCTAGCATGTATCCTAGCTTGATTCCAATAAACAAATTATAAAATTCACCCCAGTGCAGTAAGGTGGGTCCAGGGTCTGACCACAGAACCAAAGACAGCACGAGGGGCTGAACTACACGAACACGGTAAGTGCAACAATCTGGACTTCAGTCGCAGGTGAGCGACCGTCAGGATGCACACAGGTGGGGGATCACCCAACTGTTTCCAGGTGCGTCAAAACGGAAGCAGGAGAGCCAGGTAGGCCCCGCCTCTCGATAGAAAAGGTCACGCAGGATGAGCAGGCTGCAAACATGCTCGCTTTTAACATGGGAGTCTATGGGACCGGACTCATTCAAGGAGCCAGCCCCGTGTGGACATTAGAGGAACTGCAGCTTTTGGCACTTCAGTCGTTTCGATGGTCGTAGTGGTGACGGTGCTCCCTCTACCTGCTCGAAGAGGTCTGCCACAGATGACCATATTAGGGATATCTCTCTATGACATCATACAGATCAGGGAGCAGAAAGAAAAAGCTTTTGGCCTGCTTTGACCTTTGGCCCTGTTTACTGTGAGCATCCATGTCGGGAACAGATCGACACCACTGACGTAAGCTTGGAATAATGTGCATCAGTTTCTTTTGCTTCACACCTGAAGCACCAGAGTAGCAGTGATCTGGACCCAAGTCCACCTGTTCCAAACCGTGCCCAGGTACGCAGCATTCATACCTGCTGAACGTGAGAGACTTTAAGCTCACGTGTGTAACGAGAGCTCTGTCACACCTGGGTGTGGTCAGGTGCTACAGTCAGGCAGCAGTTCGATGACAGACTCACCTGGACTCTCCCTCTCATCCGTCTGCAGACATCAGGCAGCGCTCAGAGAGACGAGTTTAGCTGTTATTATGAACCAAAACTGTGGGGTAAATGCAGAAAATTATCGTTGATATAATAGAAAAACAAAACAAACAAACTGAGGATCAATCAAAATAAATTCAAATAGTTTTAACTTACACTTCTCCTCCCTCTGAACTCTGTTTCTCTTTTCCAGCATCCATATTTATTTATTTATTTGCAACTGGGATTTTTTTCTCCAATTATTAGAACAGCAGTTTAATCCTAAAAATATCTGACAGTTTAAAGCTTTTGAAGATTTCTGGATGATTTCTGTGAAACATGTTTGTTAAAAATATGATTTCTTTTGTTGGTATTTGAATTCCTGCTGGCCCCAAACATCTGTGCTGGTGAGATATCAGCTGAAGCTGAACTGGACCCGAGCTGTACTTTCATGTAATACCAGTCTGTACCACCAGATGGCGCAGTGACTAAATGTAACCATTATTTAAGCACACTGTCGCTGACCAATATGGAACCCAATCCATTACCAAAAGGGCTTCTTCCTGTCTCTTTATTTTCACAATAAAAGTCTATACTGATGCTGCACACGAAAGGTTTTACAGGAGTTGATTTAAGCAATTTAAGACAAATTCTAGGATTAAAATACAATTAAACTTCAATCCTTGAAAAAAGCTGTGCTGTGCAAATAAAACAGAAGATGATCTGAAAAACTAATATCCCCTCATGTTGAACCTGATGGCAGCAACACGTCTCTGAAACAGTTGGGACGGGGCAACGAAAGAGTAAAGAAGTGGTCCTGAACAGGAAGAATGAGGCTGATTGGCTGCAGGTCAGTCCTTCGTTAGCTGCACCTGTTCAGCTCATCATTAATCACCAACTCGGCACATTTAGACGTGGACTCAAGATCTGCTGAAGTTCAAACCGAGCATCAGAACGGAAACGAAAGGTGACTTAAGTGACTCTGAATGATGATGTCAGAGGTCAGAGGTGAACGGCCAGACTGTTTTGAGCTGGTAGGAAGGCAAAGAACTCATTACAATGCAAAACAAGCAGGACTTTGAAGCAGATGAGCTCCAGCAGCAGGAGGTCACAGTTCACACAGCTTCACCAGTACTGAAGAAAAAACCTCAAATGGCCTCCACAGTCACCAGAGCAGCTTTGGGATGTGGAGGAACAGCACAGTCTGTGTCTCCAGCTCCTGCTGAAGGATTAAGGAGGTCACAAATACTGTGTGAAGGTCAGAAGAATGATCTTCAGTAGATGTCTGGCAGCTGCACAGGCTGGCAGGAGCCTGCAGGGAGGAACAACCCTCAAACCATTTTATTGACTTCAGCATTTATTTTACTTTGATTGGAAGCAAAAAGATAAATGTATCTCAGCAGCACTTAAAGGTGAGAAGAAGATACTCCACGCAGCACGTGTGTGACTGCATGTGATGCAGCCTGAGGCCGATCATGCAGCCTTCACTCTGCGAAGCTTCATTAAAATCCAATCAGACAGATTTCTGTGATGATAGACATAACGAACGAGGTCCCTCCCGAGCTTCATCGTGGGAGAAAATGATGCAAGTCTTCATCAATAAATCATCCTACTCCATTCTCACAGTTTATTGCCCTCTCCTTTAGAATGCATCGGTGAAATCTAATTTCTCAAGGCTGCAAACAGAGAGCAGGCTGAGCGCTGTGGAAGTGCAGTAATTAGGTGCAAACTAGAAGATCGAAATGAGGACGTGGAGGAGAGCATGGCAGTTCTAACTGGGCATGGCTGCAGGACTGAGGCAGGAGCAGGTAACCTGTGAGATGGTCTGACCGTGCAAAGGAAGAGAAAAGTCCATCCACTCTGCTGCAGTGCTGCACTCCTTCACCCGGAGAGAAACTAACATGCTGGGAAGAACCAGAAGGGAGAGAAAGCAGAGGAGTGTAAAGGAGCCAGAGAGTATCGAGCAGCGAGGCTGAAACGATGAGGGAGAACATAAACGGAGGAGATGGGCGAGGGCGGGAGGACGGCTGTGAGCAGGGGGGAGCAGATACAACGAGGACAGACTGAAAATAGAAAGAGACGCAGTGTAATGCAGGAATGTGGGGAGAGAAGGCTGCACTTCCAGTGCGAACATATTAATATGATTTCCATGTGTGCTTTAGGCTCCTATGGAAAACGGCTACATGTGACCGTATATGCTGGTGTGTGGAGGTGGTGCAGCATCCTAATTAGAACAAAAGCAGCTCACTCAGACCTGCAGCACCAGTGCTCACAGATTATTAAAGAGCTGCACACAGTAAAGGAACAGCTCGAGAAGATGTTCCACTGATCCTCTGAATCGTGTGTGAGCTGAAAAGAAAGAATTAAAAAGGTAAAGTGGGACCAGATTGATCTGATGATGTGACTGGGAGATAAACTGGGACCGTTTTTTGGTTCCAGTAAGACCCGATTAGGCCCGAGCGCTCCAGAGCAGAGCACGTCTGTGAGAAGATGTTGATCTGAGACGCAGTTTTTAAAGGTTTCAAATTTTGAAGTAAAATAACTTTAACTTTATGGTCACTTTCATTTTTTGGAAAAACTTTATCTGTTATCATGAAAATGATTTGTGCCACCGAGCAATCGACCACACCGTGCCATATCCACGGGTCATATCCACGGGTCATATCCACGGGTCATATCCACGGGTCATATCCACGGGTCATATCCACGGGTCATATCCACACCAAATGTTACATGCACAGCAGTGGGATGCTTCTTACAAATGAGGATGATGTGCTTTTGTTCAGCTGAGATCAAAAATATCCATTAAATGGAGTTTGGAGTCAAATTCAAGAAACCTGCAAATCCAGATGTTCAGTTTGCACCAGCTCTCGGACCTCCACATCTGGGCAGCAAATATCAGCTGAAGCTAACGAGTTTTTAGAGAGATCAGATCTTTTTAGATTTGCCCTGCAGTTTGGGTCGAATTGATTTTACAAAGGTGAAGAGAATCTTTGTAACTTAAAATGCAAAGCTGTCATTTTCAAAAACTTTACAAACTTATATACAACTGTTTACATGGATATGCAGCAGTGCTGCAGGTGCTTCTGTACAAGTATTACAGAACAATCAGGCGTCACAATAAACATTTCCTGTCCTTCACAGACAGAGGGCGCCGTCTCAGGTCTGACACTTCCAGGTGTGTCTTTCCAAAGGCTGTACACCTGGAGACAGCATCTACATCTGCCTCTGGTGGCTTTTCAGCAGCATCTCAACCATCACTACCCAACACACCAAAATCTGTTCCTCAACAACCAAATGCCACATGTTGCCATTTAATCTTGATTGGTTGAAGTGGTGCATTTTTCCACCGATAGCAAAAGGGATGCCGTGTTTTTGTTGCTCTCAGGCACTTCCTGATAGCAAAGATGCCATTTTTACCGTTTCTTTGTTACCAAACATGCATGAGGACAACATGCAGGACAAAGTAAATTATTGCTCATAACTTTTACTTCATATGAGCAGTAAAGTGGGACAGGTTTAGGCAGCTCTTCCTTCAGCCTTGTGCAGTTCAACACTTTCAGTTTAAGTGATGATTTCTTCTGAATGGATCTGGATAAACTGGTTACAGTTAACAACATCTTTTAAACAAACCTTGTTGTCACTGCATCACGCTGATGGCACCATTATTGTTGGTCAAGTGGGGCGTTTACATTAGCCTTTAGCCTCATGCTTCTGAGCGAAGGTTGGAGGTTTGCCAGAGTTACTCAGTTGAGCTCATTTGCTTCAGGACTGACCTCTGAATGATGGTGGAAACGGTTCTTTAACATGTTTTTGAGTTTCCTCAGTGATTACCTGCGTGCCGCTCCGGTCCCTCCTGTCTGAAGGAAAGACGAGGCTGGGGGCGGAGCTCGCTGAAGTACCAACAAATGGCCCAAACCATGTGCTGTTACAGCAGGGGGGTGATGGAGGTTCTTTCTAGTGAATTTAGTTATTGTCTCTGCATTTTCGACCCATTTATCATTTTTTGCTCCACTAATATAAAGTTTCTGTTTGTGCTCATTTGTCAGCTTATTTAATGCCTCTGTAATTTTATAATCTTTACTTAAACTTTACTCATAAAAGTCATCATTTATGTTATTTTTCCATCTTCATTTAGTGTTGTTGTTTGTTTTGCTCACTTCTGCCTGGTTGACTCAATCTGAGCCTTTTTCAGTAGATTTTTTCCTTGAATATTTTGGGCTTTTTGAACAATTTTCTAATTTTATCAGTTGATTCAAATATAAACGTTCCCGTTTGCACCTCCATTATTGCAGCTGACGGCTCGACCCCTCACCCTCAGGACGGTTTTCCTCCATTTTTAGAAAAAAAAGTGTTTTTGTCTCAGTTATAATAAAGATGATGTTGCCTGCCTCTCCTGATCTCTCCTGTGATATTAAAATCCTGAGTTTTAATGAAAGACATGTCTGTGTATGTGTGTTTACCCAGCAGGGATCATGTTTAATGAAGAAAATTAACAATAATTAACTGAAGTTAATTAATAATGTCCAAAATCTTCAACACATTCTATTCTACTTGATGAATCTAGCACTGAAATGTGGCCTGGCGCTCGCTTTGCATAAATAAAGGTATTTCCATCATTACTGATGAAGCACAGGCACAGATATCTGAAACAATCCTCCACCCAGGCTCTGTGCATCTGAAGCCCAGAGCAGAGCGTTTGAAGGTCTGTTAGCATACGATGACTAATCAGGCGCTTCAGATCAGCTCTGAGGCGTTTCAGTATTGTAACATGTGGAAATAATAAGTATTTTGACTTCTTCTGCAGTGAGTATCTGGTGTGAGTGCTGAAGTGGATGGAAACAGGCAGGAATCTGAGCTTTATTTTCCTAATGTTGCAGCTTCTCCTTGTTTCCTGTCACGTACGCAGGACGGTGGTTAAACAGCCTCCAATAACGAGTCAGAGTACATGAAGGATGCAGAGACCTCATGTGGACTTTACGTGGATGCAGTGAATTTTCTGAAAATGAGGTCTTCGTGCCTTTGCTGCGTGTCAGTTCTTATTCATTCTGCAGAGATGCTAACTCAGGTTTATTAAGGCGTGATGCCTTCGTACGCTGGGGATCAAAACCCACAAAGCCTTGTGTTTTATCTTCGGCACAGCCACCACGAAAACATCCGGAAGCTCGAAACTCTCCGTAAATCTAAATTTCAGGCTGTTGTCTCGAAATTTCAAGTTAAGAATCTCTTTGACTTTATCTCAAACTTCGGAGAAAATAGCTTGAAATGTTTAACATTAAAAATTTTAGATAATTATGCCAGTGGTGGAAATAAGCTCCCACAGGAGGCGCCCCCTGCTGACCAAGAGAAATAACGGAAGCTGCAACTTTGTCGGGTCTGTGGGTCGAAGGCGTGGCTGACTACAAACCCAGAGAAAGGCCCCCTGCTGGCCATTAAAATAAATACAGCTTTAAGAGGGGTCCATCAAGTTTCCACAACATTAAGCACAGAAGCCCCGCCTACCTCAATTCAGTCTTCCTCAATTTTGGAGGGGCAGCCAATCAGAAGGAAGTTGGTTTCAGTAGAAGGTGAACGACTGGATCAGGATTTTTGTTTACACTGACTTGTGCAGCAATGAGCACAATGGTCTTATTTATGATTTGTTATATTACAGCTGAGGACGAAGGTCCCTGGTGGTCCTGACGTCCTCTCCTGCACTCAGAGCTCAGGACTCTCACAGTGCAATAACAAGATATTTCAGTGCTTTTCTGTAGCTGTCATTACATCTGTATTCAGTGCCATCATTCACAGATTCATAAAAACATGCCTGAGCTGTCCTCGTTACTGGAACACGCCTCACACGCTTCTTCCTGTCGTTATGGTGAATCAGCAGCGCCTTTATTTTAGGAGATTTCATGTTTTATAGCAAAGTGAAGGAAAGCTCTGCCGTGTCAGGGCTGCAGACCCTCTGGGTGCGCTCCTCTTTGTAAACAGCTACCTCCTCTGGAAGAAAAGATGAGTGTGTGTGTGTGTGTGTGTGTGTGTGAGAGAGTGCATTCATCATTCACAGAGAACATTGCAGGCGTCCCTCAGCGTGGTCCTTCTGAGCCGTCTGCCGTGAGAATAAATATGTGGTTGCAGTGTGTGTGGAAGCGCCGTCCCACCTCAGAGGGGAATTTGGAAAGAGTAACAAAACACTAATCACACAGGGCAGAAAACTAGTGCTGCACTGGCCTCTACAGGTTCAACACAGGTTATTGCACTCACATGGCAGGCTTTGAACCTGTAATTACTCTGTCGGGGCCCTGCGAGGCTGCTCTCCTGCACGCTGCTCACACACACAGGGACACGTCGGGTTCCACAGCTTCCAGAGGTCCGAACACTCAGGGAGGCGATTCTGTACAGAGGGCTTTTCAGAAGCTCCATTTAATCCAGCTCCGGTCACTGTCATAGGTTCAGCAGGCGACCAACCAGCAACATTCGTCTCCTCGGCGCACAGTCGCTCTCAGATTTCACCAGGAAGCATCAGGCGAGGGAGCGCTGCCCTGGAACCACAGAGAGAGGCCGGGGGTTTGACTCCTGTGCAGCTGGGAGAATCTGGGGAGCCACCATCTAGTGGCCATCGGGTATCTGCAGGCAAAGTGCTTTTACTGCACCAATAAAATGGAAACTGTTGTGCAGGACAAGCTTGAGTCAGACTCAGGGCGTGATGACTGCAGAAGCCTGTGCTGTGCTCGTTTCTCTGCCTACTCACAATGACTAAACCCAACTGTGCGCTTCCAGTTTGCAACACAAACGCACTGCAGATCTCCTGCAGTCCCGCAGGCCGCAGATATCTACGAGTCTGATTATTGCCTGTGAACCTCCTGTGCTCGTTAACTGGTGTGCAGAGCTGACCTCGCTCAGGCCCAGTGAGTGAAACCGGGCCTGTGCTGACTGATACCAGCTAACACAACAGTGCAAACTTATGCATTTATCTTATAGAACAATAAAAAATAGATTCATCACTACTTTCTGCCTCCACCGGCAGCTCAGCAGTTCTCTCCCTGAATGAAGCCGTAAAAGCCGCAGTTCCTCAATTGTCCACTTGGAGGCCGGCTCCAACCGTCTGTCGGGTTTTGGTTTCGATAGTTTCACCCTTCCCTTTGTTTACGCTGACAGAACAAAGTTCCTGATCTCGATGTTCTGATGGAACATTTTTAATGCAGTTATGTGAAAAATGATGCGGCTTGTTGTGTTTAATTGTACCAACAAGTACCTGTTTGTGTACTGCACCGTTACACTAACGGAGCTATGGCTGATAACTGAGGCCTCCACCCTTTCCAACAAAGAAACAAAGCTGAGGCTCCACAATGTAAAATGTCCACAAACCAGTGGGTGATGTCATGGTGCTTATGTCCATCTTTCATTTTCAGTCTGTGTGATTGTGTGTTTGGTGTAACAGCAGGAATTAAAGGCAGACTGTGGATGAAGGGTTTTCTTTTCTCCTGCAGGCTCACAGGTCCTCAGCTCCATGAACTGGATGTCATTTTTCTGTGAGAAATTTGTGATTCTGCTGTTTGATTCTGCACTGAAGCACAAACATAAGTGCATATGTAAGCTGCTTCATCCGCACCTTAGATAAAGTAGCTGCGCTGGAACTTTCCTGCTGCTGTGGGAGTCGCAGCTACAGGCGCTGAAATGAGGACATTCCTGTTAGGCAGCCTGGGTGGAATTTGAATAGTACAGAGGAACCGCCCGAAGCTGATTGGTCGAGAGCGACATATTTCCAGAGCTCCTGCGTGTCACTTTGCAGATTCCAGGCAGCTGATTGGCTCCCGCAGAAGTGGGCGGGCTCTATTTCTTGGCTATAAATACATTCTGGTTTCAGGGCATCTGCAAATGATTGCTGGCTTTCAGAGGGAGGCGGATCTTTGTGTCCAATGTTCCTCCACAGCGCTCACTTGAACCTTTCTCCTCGAACCAAACGCGCCGCTTTGAGATCGCTGAAAGTCGGTTTCTGTCTCCCGGCGAGGAGCAGGAGGTGGACCGGGGGAACGAAACGATGATCAACACCATGGAGTGCGCTGTGGACGCGCAGAGCCTGATCTCCATTTCCTTAATGAAGATCCACAACTCCCGGACGCAGAGAGGGGGGATCAAGCTGCACAAAAACCTGCTGGTTTCCTATGTGCTGAGGAACGCCAGGCAGGTCTACATCAAGGAGAAATACGCAGAGATCTACAGGATGCAGCAGTACGAGGAGGTGATGACGGTCTGCAACGAGATCCAGGAGCTCAACCCTCTGGATGTGGAGGCGGAGGACGCGGAGGACGAGGAGCAGGCGCGGGCTGCTTGCTGCGGAGAAGAGGTGAGCGTGTGCGGCTCTCCGTGCCACAGAGGCGCGGCGCAGCCGGCGGCGCACTGCCGGGCAGCGGGCGCTCTCTCCGGCTGCTCTCTCCTAGAGGACGTCGGCAAAGAGCCGGAGCCCTCCTACTACCGGAGCTGCTGCATGGAGGCTCCCCCCGCGCCGCACTGTGACCAGTTCCCGGCAAACAGCAGCGCGCACTGCAACAAAACCACAGTGCTGGATTTGGACACGCATGTGGTGACCACGGTGGAGAACGGCTACCTCCACCAGGACTGCTGCTGCGACGCGCTCCAGTGCGGCCAGGGCGCGCAGTCCTCGGCCAAGAAGCGCAAGGTTGAGTTTGGCTGCTGCGCGTCGGACGCGGAGGAAGCGCCGGATTTCACAGCGGCTCGCAAACGGGCGAAGCGGGAGGACAGCGCGTACTGCAGCCCGGACTATACGGACACGTCCAACATCTCCAACCTGATCTCCATCTTCGGCTCGGGGTTCTCGGGGCTGCTGAGCAGGCAGGCGGACTTGGAGCAGATCTGTAGCAAACAAGCCCTCGCCAGCCTGGGAGCGTGGACCCGGGCCATCGTCGCGTTCTGAATGGAACCGTTTAATTCGGGAGGGGAGAGCGGGCTCAGCTGGACCGTCTGCTGCATCAGGGGACAAAGTTCTAGAGGGTTCTCTGAGGTCCCAAAAGTTTACAAAAATACAACATTTTAGCAGAAAGGGGGGGGGGGGGTGAATTTGGGAATTTTTTGCCCCTTCGGAAACCCGGTCAAGGTTTTCC
>VOQJ01012532.1:0-12129 GCA_015052665.1 Apistogramma diplotaenia
GAATGCTAACCAATTATGGCTAAGTCATCGTGCAGTGGGGCATCCACTCACCAAGCCAAAATAAAAAAAGAAATGCGCTTCTTTTAAGACGGAATGGTTTATATTTATAATAGGTGTGTAGCCACAGCGTTGCTCATCGTGGTCCTCAGTGTGCTCAGGGAGCTTTTGTGTATGCCCAGACACATGAAAAATTAGAGGGAACATTGGTGTCAACCTCAGGACCTCCTCTTTGTAGGCTGCCTCATCTCCCTTTGAGATGAGTCCGACCACTGAAGTGTCATCAGCAAATTTGACGATTGTGGACCAGACTGCAGTCATGGGTGTAGAGGCAGTACAGGAGGGGGCTCAGCACATTCTGTGTGAGTGAAGCAGTTGTGTGCGTTTCCAGGCCAGGTTGGGGGGGGGGGGGAATGCGGGGGGGAGCGGCAGGGGGACTGGCCAAAGGGGGGGGGGGCTAAGGCTCATTAGGCGTGCTTAATGTTGGAATAAACATGGCTAAGCGTGCTCTCCCCTCTTGTAGAACACTTGACGTGCTGGTGTAATTTCAGGAGTACAGTCTTCAGGTTGGCCTCGTCTCCGGCGATAATATGAACACCATTGGGGTGGGCCTGCTGTTGTTCATTAATGGTCTTCAGCAGGAGAGAGAGTGCCATGCTAATGTTAGCATCAGGTGGTATATACACAGCTGTGACAATTACTACCGTTAACTCTCTCGGCAGAAAAATAGGCCAACATCTCACAGACTCGAGGTCTGGAGAACAATGTTTGTCTATGATTGTACCATTGTTACACCAGTCCTCACGCACCTGAATACAGAGACCCCCTCCTCTCCTCTTATGACCTTTTAGCTGCACGCTAGCATCAGGGATCTGCGGGTGAAGCCAGGTCTTGGTGATAATCATTACACAAAAGTCACAAACATTGAGATTCCCAGCCAGCTGTAACTCTAGGTCGTCTATTTTGTTTACCATGGATTCGGCGTTGGACAGAAAGCAGCTCGGCAAAGGGGGCCTGTGTGGTTGGCATTTTAGCTTTAGCATAAGGCTGGACCTGCAGGCCTGCTTCTGCTTCCTCTCCCTCCAGACCCAATAACAATCCACAGAGCACCTGGCGGTCTCGCTTGTTGTCTGGAATGTTGTGAGTGTAGTGAAAATCACTTGATATCAAGAGCTTGTGCCAGAAGCCAATGTCCACATGATCCTGGCAAGTGTGGCAGTTGTTCACGGAGATGAACATGCAAGAACTGACAAATCAGAAATACAAAAAGTACAAAAAAGAGCACCAAAAGAAAGAGGCATGAGGACGCCGCCATCAGAGTGGTGAGGCTCTGCTGGTCTTAACTTCTTAGAAAGTTTTATACCCCGATCATGTTACTGTCCTGTTGCCAATTAATCTAATTAGCTGCAAAAAAAGCCACCAGCTGTTTTGTACCTTACTTTTCCCACCGTGGTGCCCCCATCCAAACCCCTGAGAATTGTTGCTTCCATTAAATTCAAAATTAGACAATATTCTCCTCAAAAGGGAACATTTTTAGTTTAAATATTTTCAGAATCGGGTTTGTAAGCATCTATGGATGTAAGATGTGGCAGTAATGTTCACTAGCACCAACGTGCTACTAAGGTTACTTTTCAGGTATCATAAATGCGTCAACAAAGTGCTTAATCTTGACAACCTTCAACTGGTCCACTGTCGCATTTGAATCATAAAATCATTTTAACATGTTTTCACTTTAAATTTCCCCAGGTGTCTTACATTCTGAAAGAATATGGAAACAGGAATTTGAACTTCTGTTCCTCACCTATGAATAACTGGCTGTTGAGCTGCAGGTGAACGAGTCCGTCAGCAGGGGCTTCGTGTGTGACGGCAGGGAAATTGTCGACGCGTAGCGATGCCTCCTTCACATTTCGCTCGGCTTGCACCCTGTGCCATCGGCTGTCATTCAACGGGGAGCTCGTCTTCACTCGTACCTCCAGTGGCCCGTTCCCCACATCGAACGAGAGGATGACCACCATGGACGCTGGAGAGGACAGTCTTGGTCAGAACAATTAAAGCAGATCAGAGAAAACCATTAAAAACCAATGAGAGATCACAGCTGATTCTTGGGAACCTTCATTGAAAATGACCAGGACGTTGCTTGTTTCGGCACATGAAAATTTGGAAGTGTGGTTTGATATTGCTGTAACTAAAAAATTCAGCTCTATTTTTTAATGAAATAAAATCCAAATAAAAATAATTGCAAACAGTATTAGTTAAGTGTGTGGGTGAAGAAGAATGACTGTAAGTTGTCTGATCCTTACTTTGTGTTTAAAAAAAAAGGAAAGACAAAACCAACCACACTTAAGAAACAAGCTTTGACTTGCAAGTTATTATACTACTACCAAAGTGCATCAGACACTTTTGCAGCTTTTTTCAGTGGTAGTTTTAATAGAATTTTTTTGCCCCGCAGTCTGGCTGCAGACTGTGCCGTGTTTCAGTAAACCCATTAGTCAGTCAGTGTTCGTCCATCATCATATGCTGGCAGAAGTGTGAAGTGACTTCCTCCCACCGGCCCATCTGTTGGCAGCATGGACAGACAGCTGGACGCAGATCTGAAATGATTTAGAGACCAGCCAAGGGCAGGAAAGAAAGACTCCAGCTACAGACTCACATCTGTTTGTTCCCATGTGTGTATGCGTGTTTGCGCTAAAGCTGCCACCACCAAGCCTCACTTGAAATCAAAAGTAATGATCATTTTAATATTCAGTAATAAATTTTGATGCTCACTGTGAATCGGTGTGTAATCTGACTTTCATTTTCAGGATTTTTTAAAATCTAGTTGAGTGGAAAAATGTGGCAATTACAGGTCAATTAATTGGAGCTTCCTGATTTATAAGCAATTAGACATTTATTCTGAACTTGTACTGTGATGAGCTTTATGGAGGAGCTGCTGCAATTTTTAAATTTGCCTTAACTGGACTGTCAACAGTGAAAAGGTTAACAAAAACATTTCTAAATGACAATGCTCAGCCAATCAGAAGTTGGCATACAGGCTAATGAATAAAACTGCAGCCTAGAACTGATGGTACTAACAAATATAAATTTGGGATTCCCCAGTTTCTCACGATATAGCAACAACCAGCTGTACAATAGGTCAGTTGCTAGATATCGGGAATCCCCACTTCATTTCAGTCAATAATGGTCAAGTACGTATAGCCAATTACAAGGCACAATATGATCAGACGGTTAGGCTAGTGGCAATCTGATATCAACCAAAACTATAACAAGGGTACTCCGGCTTCCTCCCACAAATCTCTCCAATGTAAGTAAAAACTGCAAAATTTCATTGATGTACAATAGCGTCATTAATTGGATTTCCAGGTGGAAATAATAATCCTTTGAACTTGAATATTGAGATACTGTCTCTTAATTTTTATCCATCCATCCTCTAACGCTTCCCTTAATTTTTAAACAGTTAGAAATTAGCAAATAATAATGAGAGGTAAGCTTAAGGTCATACAGGGATGATTTATGTATCAAACATGGCCAGGATGACTACTCTCCACATTTAGAGATAAAGTTAGCAGCATCTGAACAAAACATTGTTTACAGTATGTACGACAGTGGACGGAGGAAGCTGCGCTACTGTGAGACTTTATCTGATAAAAACAACAACATATAAATAAAACATACAAAGGCATAACTTAATAGAGAAAATACTTCTGGCCAGCTCTGTTCATGTTAGCAGCAGTGGAGTTATCTCAAGTTCGTGCTGCGGAGAAGAGATGTTCTACTTTGCTCTATCAGTGATAGTGTTTCCATTCCTTCTGCTGTGCGTATGTTTGTGTGTTGGTTTGGGAAAACATAAAAAAGTGATCGTTTAAGATTATACAAAAAAACCAAGAAAAAAATACATTTTTCATTGTTTAATACATACAGAAAAAAACATTTTCTGATCAGGTTAAAACATTTACAAAACGTAATTTGATTGTGCTTTACAAATAAAAAACTAGCATATAATTATTTAATTACTTAAAATTATGACTACATAAGGAAAGAAAAGTATTTTGTCAACCCATCAATCACAAAAACCATCTTCTTCTAAACATACTTCTATGACAAGATGAAATGTTTTACCTTCCTGTCCTGATGTTGCTCATGTGTCTCAGCCTTGGTCTCTCTGTTTGCCACTTCCATTTTTATTTTGGTGTTTACTTTTGCTTCCAGTGTTTCTCTCCCAGCCGTTTCCTATCGTCCTATTACCCCTTGTGTATATTCCCTGTATTCCTTGTTGTGTCGTCCCCTCTCAGTGTTGTGTCCGTCTGCTCCATGTTTTGCCTTGTAGGTTCTCAGTTCTGAGTTATGCCTCTGGTTCTGCTCTTGGGAATTTTTTGTACTTTGCCTGTGATCTCAGTAATAAAGGAGCTTAATGTTAGGCCTGTCTCTGGAGTCCTACAATTGGGTTCTGATTCTGCCTGCCACACTGCCAGCCTTGACAACTGCTTTCAAGGAAGTAACTCACTGTGTTTCTTTATTGCTGCTGTCTTCTATTTACTCCTGCTTGACTGCCACGGACGTATCTCTCAGTCGTGCTCTTTTACTTTCTGTTGCTCTTTTTAACAATGGTTTTTATTGTTAAATATGTAGCACTCATTAAAATATCCACACTGGAACAACTGTTTTGTGAACGAGGCCACAGAGCTGGTGAAAGCATTTGTGGTATTTACTGATTATGTGACAAATAGCATTTGCAACCTTTGTCCATAAAGTTCATGAGCTCTTTGAAAGTGTCAGAACAAGAACTAAATTGGAACCATCCTTTCATTAGGAAAAAATGTTAGAAATGCCCGTTTGTATTTTTAAAGGGCAGAGGTTTGGACAGTTTGCTGTTCTGAATCATTCAGGTGTCTAAGGTCAGTGAAATTGCAAAAACCCCAAGAACCATATCTCAGAATCTACAGGCCTCAGTCGGGTTGCCCGGAGAAAGACTCCTCGCTCAAAGCGAGCATGGCGGCACAGCTTAGGTTTGCAAAGATACATCTGAACAAACCACAAGACATCCTCTGAGCATAGAGTAGCAGCCAAAGATTTGGACACACTCGCACATTCATATGAACGGATGAGTGTGTCTAAACCTTTGTCTTTATATAAGGTATAAAGGCATTCTGTATATATGGATAACAGCTATAAATGTGGAAGTAAAACTATGTTGAAACACTGAGAAAGTTTTCCTTTTTGTCAGATTAATGTGAAAACAAACTGCACATGTGCTCTGCACAGTAAAGAGAGTAGAAATACAACAATCCCTCTTATAATCTGCTGTTATCAGTTATTTAGAATAAATAAAGAAAACATCCAGCATTCAGTAACAATAACCCAGGACATTAAGTTCTCGCTTACAGCTGAGCTCTATCCTGATAAAGTCCCTGATGCCCAGATTTTCCAGGAAAACTCCAGAGGACGAAGTCGTTTTAAACAAGAAAGAGATGTCTGCATTCAGCTCTCCCTGAAAGGTGGGGAAGTGAAGGTAGGACGTCTCCTTATCAAAAAACGCAGCATTCCAGAAGTTCTCTGCAAGACAGAGAAAAAAAATCACTTCTTCAATTCTTCATATAATTCTTTTTATGCTTTGGGATGGAAAACTTTCTCCTTTTCTTTTCAGAAACTGGATATATCACTCTGGAACAAAGCTTATTAAATGAAAACTCATTATGATGGCTATATAATGGAAATCACATGGTAAACAAATGAGCCAACTGTTCAGCTAATTAGCTAAGAATAAAGGCCTAACTCCAGCTATGCTATCTCATTTAGGCTGATTTATCTAGCGAGCCATTTATTTATGCACTCATTAAATTAAATGCTGAAATTAAAAGCAATTAACAGGAGGTAAAATCTATCACTTACATTAGTTTGTTATATATCTTTGCATTAGCGGTTATTAAAGAGCAAAAATAAAGTCATATTTCAGCTACTAATTAGCTTGTGTGGATTATTTTTCTATTAACAAGTTAGATGGTGGGAGGGTGACTGGATGCACTAATTCCCTCAATTCTGTTCATTCTGTGGTTGAATAAAACCCAGTTTCTACTCCATCAAAACATCATCAATATGTATAACATCAGTGTCAATATTTAACACCATCACCATTCTGCAAAGCCATAACCAACTGAAATGGATTTACTGTCTCCGTGACAACGGAGGGGTCCGACCCTGTAGGCAGCTTCAGACCCCGGCCGATGGATGTCTCCCAGCACCAGAGACCTTACTGGGAGGGTCTCCTTATGGGTGAGCAGGCCTGAGTCCTCGGTCCTGAGGTACAAGGACGGGGGAGACGAGAGAGAAGAGTGAAGATAAGAAAAAGAAGGTGAGAGGAGGAGGGGGAGAATAATGACAAAAGAAGGAGGGCAAGACAAAGAATGTGAAGGGCAAAGGAGAACAGGAAGAGGGTGTAGAAAGTGAGGAAGCATCGGTATTAGAAAGTGAATGATCATGCATGCAAAGCAAGTGTAAAACTTGTTCCCACTACAACTGAAACAAAACTGCGTTTGAAAAACTGGGACAGACTGTATTTAGATTAGTAACACTCCATTTCTCGATTGCGTTCATCTGTTCTCAGAGGCTTACTGCTGGATGCGGAGAAAAGCTGACACAACGTGTCTGAAACAATGTCTTGTGAAAACCTTCTCTGAATGAACGCAGGTCGAGTGATTAATCTGTACATTCACCACACACACACACACACACACACACACACACACACACACACACACACACACACGGCTCTGCTGTGTTTCAAATTCCAGCAGTTTGCTTTGTTGCGGTGAAATGTAGTCAAAAAATAAATCTAGGACTGTAGACGCATCCAGCGCCGGCGGATCTGATGAGATATTGATGGCAGGAGAAAGTCTATAAAAACAGAGTTCCAGAGTACAGATTTAGGCTCAGAGATAATAGAATGAAGGACCTTTGGCTACGCAGGCAGAAGCAGAATTGGTTACAACAAGGGTCTAACTGCAGAATTGGCCACAGGATTGGGGAAGGTGACCTAAATAGAGAATTGCTTACAGGGTGGATGAAAGGATTTGAATAAAAGAGGACTAGATAACAGAAAGAGAGGGATGTTTAAATATCTTGGGATTTGTCCCACATGTTTTATGGCTTCTTGCTGTTCAGTATGTGAAAGTGTCTCTGTGGCTCACATCGACCCTACATTTTAAAGCTGACAATGATACCAGAATAATTCACATTAGTATATTACCATTGGTCATAGTCAGCATCACAGTTGCAGTAGTGACTTGAATCCAGACAGCTGTCCTGCAGACTGCAAGCACACTGCCGGCTGCCTGACAGTTCTCCACCCCAAGAAGTCTGGATCAGACCTGGTCCAGGGCCTCCCACCCACCAGCTGAAAGGAGCTCCCTCTTAAACACACACACACACACACACACACATGAATTTCACAGTCGTTTTGAAATGGCATGAAGACGACATCATTATAAAGATGATGAGCTGACTGGGAAACCTCTAAAATAGAGAATTACCACTCGTCTGTTTTCATTCCAGCTCATTTTGTAGATGCATTTGTTTTAAAGGAAGAGGTAACACATCATGAAACCAAAAGCAGTCAATGACTTTCCTAAATAAGTGAGTTGTGTTTCAAAATTTGTAAAAAACACAACACAAGTGTAGTCTGATTTTAAATTTTGTACTAAGTTAGCAAAATCAGCAGTTGGCACCACTTCCCTTCTTTTAAATATCTTTACTTAACAACTTCAAGGATTTAACACAAAATATCAAATAGTTGTGTCTCCTGACGTTACCCAGTGTGTTGAAGAGGCGGGACTTCCTGCAGTGGTAGGACAGCTCCTGCTCGCAGTGCTCTGATTGGCTGAGAACTGCTGCTAATTGCTCCTCTTCAGAGGCGTAGTCAAAGTAGGCAAAATGTTGGTTTCTCTCAGTGGAGGACTGAACGCTGGTCAGCTCTGTGTTATTGTGCTGAATCACCATCCACGTCCTGTCGTCTAGGGGAGAGGCAAGGAGGGTGGAAAGACCAAGAGAAGGGGGGCACATAGTTACAGTGAGAGCCAAACAACCTTTCAGACTGAAATATAATTTGTTTAATTTGTTTTTATAAAATATGTTTCTGTGCCATACCTGTCATGTTACAATAAATGAGCTGCGGTTTGATTGGTCCGCTGCCATCTACGTCTATATAGTAATGTCCTGACATGTTGCCTTTGTGTTTGTATGCCTCACATGACTGTTCATATATTGCTGAGGAAGAAAAGATAATAAAAAACATCAGCTTTAATAAAATGGATGAACACTAATTGATTCCTTAGCAAAGGATGAGACCACTAAATTGTAACATACATCCTGATAAAGTCAATAGTGGGGCCAAGAAGTGATACATGCAGATTAAATTCACATGATGTAACTCTTTCTGAGCAGCAAATACACTCTTGTTCGTGTTTTCTATCAACATAGAGAAAACATTATCATTTAATGCATCTGTCATGTCACAGAATACATGATTCACTTGTTTTATGGTCATTCACACTTGAGTAAAAAAAGAACAACCTCCTTGTGACTAAGACAAATCTGTTGTTGCATTCAATTTTTGGTATTCAGCAACTAATTACACTAACACTACTAATTAAATATGGAGATCAGGTTCAGGTGAAAGGCGACTGCATGGGTCACAAAGGTGGGAGGCATTTTGTTTTCAAACAATTCTGACTCAGACTGACTAAATGCAATTTCCCTAATGTGACTGTTGCTTCAGGTCCCAGCCACATAAGCCTAGACTCCAGTCAGTGACCCACTAGTAGCCACAGGTCAGTAGGGAAGAATATGTATTTCCCAACTGGTTGGCAAGTGGTTGCTGGAGTTTGCTATCAGTTGCAAAGTGAAACTGGTCGCAAAGAGGGTGCGGCACTGAAAAGCTCCTTGCAGATGCCTGGATTGCTAGCAGATTGCTGCGGATGCCCAAAATTTGCAAGGAAGGTGTTGATTTGTCTGCAGTAGCGAAATTGGGAAAAGTGCAATGCAAGTGAGAGTGTTCAGCTTAAAAATAAAAGTTGCATGCTTTGAAACATTCTGGCTGCAGCACTGAGGTACAACTTTTACTTTGAAGACTAATGTTCTCTGTTTCTAGCTTCTGTTGTGACACGTTTTGATGCCTACTCTTGAACTCCAACTTCTGTGCAGAGAACATTTAAACTTTTTAAAATTTTAGCTCACAAAATACTGTTTTATTTTCAAAATTAATGTTTTCATAAGGTGTTGGGCCACCATGTGGAATAACTAATCTTCATTCTCCCTAAAAATGGTGCCATCCTTCCAAAAATTCTCCAATCAGGATCAAGCTCCTTATTGATTTGCAGCGACCTTTCCCCCTGGAGGGAAGAGGGGACCCAAACCATGCCAGCAAAATGCTCTCCACAGCAAAACAGAGATAATGCAATGCCTCACTGCAGTGGGTCAAGGTTTCAGCTTCTTCCTTTAATTTGGTTTGAGATATTAAGAATCACATTTAGGATTCAATGAGCATAAAATGCATATACTATTTAAAATATAGTATACTGCCTTTGGTAAAAATGAAAATGTTTTTACTTTTTTAAAAAAAGTAGAAAAATGTCATGCAAACATGAAAAGATTAGTGAACTTCAAATAGTTTAAAAATGCATCAACTAATTAAAATCAGATATGTAACAATAATATGTGTACTGTGTGAGAGAGGAAGGGAACTGGCCCTGGTGCAGCTCAGAGCTGTTCACACCACCAGGATTCAGTTAATGTTCAGCAGTACAATCAAAGCCACAATCTGCTTAATTTCTAATCTGACTCACCTAAAATACTGTAGGCAGCTGAAATCCATTTATGTGGAAAGAACAGTCTGCCTTAGGCCTCACTCTCCTCTTTCTGACATGCTTGCTACCTCCCCCTTACTCTTATCTGAACCCCATCTTTATATTCGTCTTTCTTCCGACCATCATCACGTCTTTCTTAGTTCCTTCCTCTGTTATTTTTCGAACACACCGAAGGCCGATGAATTCATTTAGGGATTATACTGAGTGTTTTATTCCAGTTCATATGTGGTGACCCACATAACAACATTTAAAACTTTTTGGGAAAAAAATTTCATACATACGAGTGTACATTATTTTTAATACCTGGAGAACTCATACTTTCAAAATCGAACTATTAAGGAAGCAGGGAGAAGTCACAGTCGGATATTGGGCTTGATGCGTGCTCTTTGAAGTGGGAAGTGGGAGAAAACTGTGGCTTTCATCTACGGTAGGATGCCGTCCCTTTGTTCTTTGTTCAGCTTTTCCTCGGTGGATAAAATGACACTTCATTTCTGCATTATATATTACCAAACTGGGCTATTTCACTCAAGAAGCAGCATATCAAATTTGGGGCAAACTTGTTCACAAGTCTCTACAGACCTGCAGGTAACTTTCAATAAATACCCATCACAGCTTTATAAGCAAAATTTTCACTAAAAGCATGTTTAACCTAATTTTCAAGTACCTAATGCAATCGGGGAGCAGTTATTTAGAGCTCCTTTCATCGCTGATGTGGATAGGCGTGAAATAATATCACATCTAAAAATTTAGCAGTTTAGGCACATTTTTCACTCAGATAATTGTTTTGGGTGTTTGATTTCAGCACTGGGACTTGAGTGAAACGCAGTCTGACACACACGCATTCATATGACAGTAATACATACACACATTCAAACTGAACAAATGCACCAAGAGAACACCAGAGACGGTGGGATATCTGCAGGTGTCAAAAAGCTAACAAACAAAAAACATGACCTTTTACGACTTTTGAATAGAAGTCCAGTTTATTCAGCATAATGAAGCACCACCCCCTGATCTACTCCCTTTTGAATGTGGCTAATTAAAGTTCTGAAACAATGGCCCGAGGAAAAAAAGAGAAACAAGTGAAATAACTATTGGGTGACACCTCTGAACATGTCCAGAATATTAACCTTTTCTCAGTGGAAATCACACAACATGCATGCATGAGTCCCCTTCTGACTACTTGCACTTGTCGCCAGTTTCGTCATGATGGATGTGCAACAGATCAGAGGGCAAACAGGAACTTCTCTTTCAAATTGGCCAGACTTTCACCTCAAGTATCATCACAAGGGATAAGAGCTAAGTGTGCAGCCCTGACTGCCAAACCAAACAGCTGCTTTCAGTGGAAGAAAGGATGGTACCTCAGGTCAGGCATGACCACACATGTTGTTTGTCTTGCCATTGAGGGCTGGCAAACAGTGTTTACCTCCTGCTATTCTCTACCTCCTGCAGCTTAATCCTCCCCACTAAATGAAGTTTAAGTTGAAGGGACTTCACTTCTGGAGAGCAAAATAAAAACAATGGCCACATGGGAAGTGATGCACAGTTGCCCAGGAAGACTACTTTGAAGTTTCAAAGGTAGGATTTTTATTTCTTTTGGCAGAGCCACTGAATTTTGGGAAAATGACTGTTGCTATTTACGTTTATTTCATTTTTGTCTGCAGAAAGTCTTTACATCTTTAACTTTTCTTGATTTAATTTACAACTACTTTGAAGAATTCAGACCTTATCCTGGCTGTCGTGGGTTCAGAGGGTACACCCTGGGGAGGTCGTTTGAATTGCCTTATATTGCTAAGTTTCTGCCAAAAAGACAAATCTTTGCCACAAAATAATGAGTGAAAAGCTAAATGAAATGAGAAATGAAAAAAAAAAGCATTGCCAGTGATTTTTCTAGACATTTTAAAGAGCTTCAGATGGAACTGTCTGCTTACAGCTGTGGCAGGTGGCTCCTCTGTAGCCACTGTCGGAGCAGTTACAGTGGAAGGTGCTCCACGACTGAGAACACACTCCTCCATGTTCGCAGTGACTCGGGGAACACCTGGGAGACAGAAACACAGATACAGACAGTGAGAGACAGAGACGCGTATTGTTTTTCTTTCTGAAAAAGTTTCCTAACCTTCGAACACTAAAGCCGGGTGATTTTTAGCCACATGAAATTGAGAGCAACAGCGTTACAAGACTCACGTTAGTGTTTTAGCGTTAAAGATGTCTGCAAAAAAAAAAAAAAGAAAAGGAGGAACTGGAGACCTTGAAATAACAGTAAATTTAAATAAAAAAA
>VOQJ01012533.1:0-10500 GCA_015052665.1 Apistogramma diplotaenia
TATATATATATATCTGAGCTACTATTGATTTGGCCCATGGCAAGATTTCCTCCCAGCATGTTGTTACATGGAAGCCATCCTCTAGGCCTATAATATTTATGCATTATTGGAAATTGCCTCACCACGGTGCCTGGTGTTGCTGAAGTTCAGAACGTTAAACGCGAGACAGCCACGTTAGGGTCTAAATGATGCAACATGATGCGTGCACTTGCAATGGTTGTGGGCTATAGATCAGCGGGCCCGCGGTTGACTTTAAAATATGCAGTAAAAGCCAGCAGTAAATGCTGTCCTATAGTGACGATGTCTGCTCTGGCACAGGGGTGGCCACACCTTGACGTATCACTACTTGTCTCCAACAAATCTCACAAATAATAATAGCGAGGATTCTCCTGTTGAAGATTTGTGTAGTAAAATAGGACTTGTTACATCTAATTGACCGCGACAGCAGAGGGGAACGCAAGGACAAATCTGTGAAAAGTTATCCTTAGCTTCTCCTCTCTGCTTCTGCTGGAGGAAATTACTGTTACTCTTGTCTGTGGCACTCGTGGGAGCCTTTAAAAGACCCCCATGGGTCCCCAGACCCTACATTTGGAACCGCATTCTAACGATCATCTAATACTCAGCTTCGTGTTTCGGCGTGTACGATGTAATTGCCCGTTGAGTCGTCCATCTGCAGGAGAACAGGTAGTTGGCCGCGTTTCATTGCTGTACTTTGCCCCACCCACCAGCAGCTCCAGCCCTCCTGTGTAACCCCTGATTGGCTGAGGGGATTGCGGGTCCTCAGACCGAGCGCTCGCCTCGGAGCTGAGAGTTCGCCAGTGTGCACCAGTGAAGCGAGAGGAGCGCTTGTTGGAGTCAACTAGACAACCTTCTGGCAACGAGTAGTGATTTCTTTTTTTTTTCTGCCTCAGCCGGGCTGGATATAGGCTACTGTGCTTCAGTTTGCTGCAGCTAAACATGAAATGCGTTTTGAACATACAGTAGGCTCTGGCAAGGTTTCCTCCCACAGGCTTTTTGGCTATATTTTCAACGGATTTTTTTTGTGTGTGTGTTGCATGGACTAATAATCGGGATATGTGAAGCCTTTTCCAGCTGAGACACAAGGAAATTAATTAGTAAGTAAAAGCTTCAAGAGTTGCGGAGGGGATGAAAGACTGAATCTGCTGGAAATAAAAAAGGTAACCGGGACATGAGTGATGTGATTCCTGCAATTGCACCCTCTTTTTCTTTAAGCAAAGATATCCGGACTTAGGCTGTTGAATAATTTTGTGACTTCTCATCCGTTAATTAATTTTTTTTCATCAAATGTGCAGTTTGAAACCTATAGCTGTCAACCGGAGAGGAGATTTGATCACCGCCTGTAATATATTGCTCAGAACAAGATGTTTATCCAAAATGCGACTTAAATATTGACTGGGATAAAGGCGGAAAATTGAACACGGACTTTTGAGCTCCTTTACTTTGTCTGCACAGAAGAATAAACATTTTTGTGGACTTGCTCAAAGGAATTCTATGTCTATGCAGTCCGAACCTTTTTTCTCCTTCCAGCCCATTTGAAAATGGACGGTTCATCGCACGAGTCCTGTGTAAGACCACTTTGCCGCTTGATAAGAGCAGCACGGATTTATTCGACTAAATTAGTACTGTGAGAAGATTCAGCATGTTTTCACAGATCTGTCGTCCCCAGTGTTTCGTCCCCTGCAGTAGACCAGAGGATGCGCCGTGCCTGAGGAGAGTGAAATAGGCTAAGGCACTTGTTAGAATTTTAGCTTTCACTCCTAGATATCGTTTGCATACATAAGAGATTTTCATCACTCAGACACTTTTTTGGACATTTTAATGAGATGATTCATTTGCATAATTTTTCCAGTTTTCTCTGACGTGTTTCTCTGTGCGTAATTATCAAGGTCTTTGTTAGGCACAGAAAAAGTCAACAGGTACAATGCAAACCAAGGAAATGGAATTAACACAATTAACTGCTGTGTTCCTTCTTTTTTGGGTCGGGACTGAAGCTGTTATCAATTTAAAGTATGGAATAAACGAGGAGATGAGGGCCGGGTCAGTGATAGGAAACGTGACAAACGACGCACTAAAGCAAGGATTTCAGATTGCACCGCAGCCCCCGTACTTGAGGGTCATATCCAATTCACATCCTGGATATGTGGAACTCAGTCCAGCAGGAATCCTTACCGCCCAACAGAAAATAGACCGGGATGTATTTTGTCGACAAAACCCAAAGTGCATTATATCCCTAGAAGTGATGTCAAACTCTATGGAGATCTGTGTCATCAAAGTTGAAATTGAGGATTTGAACGATAACGCACCCAGATTCCCTACGAGCCACATTGACATAGAAATTTCAGAGAATGCTTCCCCTGGTACCAGGTTTCCCCTAGAGGGGGCAAGCGATCCGGACTCGGGGATCTTTGGAGTGCAATCATATTCCATCACCCCAAATGAGCTTTTCGGACTCGAAATAAAGACCAGAGGAGATGGATCCAAAATTGCTGAGCTTGTTGTGCAAAAATCGTTAGACAGGGAGACTCAGTCCCATTATACATATGAAATCAGCGCAGAAGATGGAGGAGACCCACCAAAGATAGGTGCGGTCCAGTTAAATATCAAAGTAATCGATTCTAATGATAACAACCCCGTTTTTGACGAGCCAGTGTATACAGTTAATGTGATGGAGAATTCGCCCCTTAATTCATTAGTCATAGACTTGAATGCAACGGATCCCGACGAAGGCACTAATGGAGAGGTCGTGTACTCGTTCAACAGTTACGTCACCGAGAAAACAAGGGACGCTTTCAAAATTGACCCCAGAACCGGGATCATTACCGTCACCGGTGATTTGGATTATGAAACAACGCAAATATACGAAATCGACGTCCAAGCCAAAGATTTAGGTCCAAACTCTATCCCAGCTCACTGCAAAGTCACCGTGAACGTGATGGATACGAACGATAACCCACCTGTCATCAGTTTACTGTCGCTGAACACAGAGATGGTGGAAGTTAGTGAAAACGCACAGCGTGGATATGTCATCGCGCTGGTAAGGGTGTCAGATAAGGATTCTGGGGCAAACGGCAAAGTGCAGTGCAGGCTGCAGGGCAACGTTCCGTTCAGATTACAAGAATATGAGAGCTTTTCCACTATACTTGTTGATGGCAGGCTGGACAGAGAGCAAAAGGACACATACAACCTGACTATCCAAGCAGAGGACAGTGGCATCCCCCCTTTACGCGCCACAAAATCGCTGGTAGTAAAAGTCACAGATGAAAATGACAACCCTCCCCACTTTCTTAAGCCACACTATCAAGAGATGGTGATGGAAAACAACCTCCCCGGTTCATGCCTGCTAACAGTATCAGCAGAAGATCCTGACCTGGGGATGAATGGCACAGTTTCATACTCAATCGTCCCTGGTGAGATCAAGCACATGGATGTAAACACGTATGTCAGCATAAACCCCTCAGGCCGCATTTATTCCATGAGATCATTTGATCATGAATACACTAGGACTTTTGATTTCAAAGTACTCGCCAGAGACAACGGTAATCCGTCCTTATCAAGTAACGCAACAGTGCGTATTGTCGTGTTGGATGTCAACGACAACACACCTGTTATGACAAACCCCCCGCTGGTTAATGGCACAGCGGAGGTTTCTATCCCGAGAAACGCTGGGGTGGGTTACATGGTGACCCAAGTTAAAGCTGACGACTACGATGAGGGGGAGAACGGGCGTCTGACCTACACCATCTCAGAGGGAAGCAGGGAATTCTTTGAAATCGACCAGGTAAACGGAGAGATACGCTCCACCAGAATGTTTGGAGAAAACACCAGATCTACCTACGAGATCACAGTTGTGGCGAGGGATCACGGCAAGCCCTCCCTGTCCTCCTCGGCCTACATAGTGATATACCTCTCTCCAGACCTCAACGCGCAGGAGTCTATAGGACCTGTCAACTTGTCTCTCATCTTCATCATCGCCTTGGGCTCTATCGCAGCTATCCTGTTTATCACCATGATTTTTGTGGCGGTCAAGTGCAAGAGGGATAACAAGGAGATCCGGACGTACAACTGCAGGTACTGACTAAATCCTGTGCATGTTAAATGTATAAATGTGTATGTGTGTGTGTGTGTGTGTGTGTGTGTGTGTGTGTGTGTGTGTCTGAGTGAGTGCGCGCGCGCGTGAGAGAGAGAAAAAGAGAGACAGAGGGAGAGAGGCGTCGTGTGTCCGCAGTCGCGCTTGTACCTGCAAGTTGTCAGTGCATTGCTTTTGTTATGCAGCATGTAAAAGCCTTATGATCTGAGGGCAGCAGGTTTCCTTTCACAGCTCAAATTGAGTTATATCTAAATAATCTCCACTGCTTTAAATCAGAAACATTCGCTAAGGCCCACTGTTCCGTGTTAGTGGAACATGATTGATGGATTTAATCCTTCCATTGTAACCAATTGACTCATAAATATGACGGTTCAACTGTCATGTTCAATTTGCGGATGTGTTGCCGGACAATTAACGCCCCACTGGCTCAATAGCAAACCCAGGCATTTATTATTTAACCTTCACCGTAGCTGATTGGCTGTTATCAGCTTTAATCTAGTGTGATTATGGATAGTCCTCAAGGATCATTCAGATTCCCCTCAGCCTTCCGCTACACACAGTATAATAAAATAAAAATAAAATGACAACAACAATAATAGGAAAAGAAACAAACTCATAGTTTAGATTCTGTGAAAGTATGTAAGTCATATGCCAGTCGTTAACTATGAAGACTGTTTCATGGAAAGGATTATTATGTTCCTAAACTTGCATAGGGGCTTTTCTGTTGTGTTCATCAGTCTGAACATCAGTTCTGGCTTTGATTTCCCTGTGCCACATTACCACTACATTTACATATAGATTGGATTTGAGAATTTAACCTGAAGCTATAATCATATTTTGCTCCAAACATTATTTTATTGATTTAACATTGCTTCATTTTAAGCAGTAGTGGTCATAAAAACTGACTTAATATTATTTTTATTTATTTTTTTCACTATTATGTTTTGGGTTTTTTTGCTCCCTTGGTGTATTGATTGAAACAATCACAGGTGTGTTTCAACATTGTTAATTGCTGTGATTGGACTGGGAAATTCTGTCCCTTCTTCTAGCAGTTAAGAGGAAAATCTCATCACAAGCTCTGACTATTTCACCATCAAGGATGACCCTACCTTTTATATCGTTAACAGGAGACGCTTATATCTCCTGGCATATTTTCCCTAAGCCTGATTGGAAACACATGGAAAAATCTTGACAGGAACAGTTGGTATTTAATGTCAGTTATACATTTTCTTCTCAGAAAAAAAAAAGGGAAAAACACGATTCACAACAACAAATTCAAAACTGTTCCCAGTACTTTACTCTCCGAGTGTGCAACATTCTCCCTGCTGAGTGCTTTAATCAGCACTGATGTGCTCTGCTTCTCAGTCGCCACCTCGAATATGAGGAGCAGTTGTCTCCAATTTATTGCTTGTCCTCTGTCAGTCTTTATGACTCTGAAGATTTTCCCTCCCAGATTTCAATGTGGGCACAAAGTAGAAAGAAAACATGTTAAAATGATAAATGGAACAATGATGAAGCATTTTCTACCCTTGCAGCTGCCCATTTTCCTTCCTCTGAATCAAGGAGTAGAAGAATAGGGATTGTTTCAAGATGCAATCTGAAAGAAAAATGAAAAAAGACAAACTACAGTGGTGCACCTTCTTAGCCAGTGTGATTTTTGCAGTGATAGAGGATTAGTGCTGCCTTTTAAAGAAGAACAGAGGTCAGTGAGGCCTAGTAAAGCAGAGACATGTTTGACAGCAGAAAGGATCAGATACATTCAGGTAATGTAATTTCATTGGCAGCTATAACTTTGTTGTCAGCTTAATGTGGGAAACAAACCATATCCTCGATGCCATAAGGTTAAAAATCACCCTTTCCAGACTTTGAGGTAATGGAGGTGGTAAAAAAAAAAAAGCATCACATTTTATTGAATATATCTAGTGAGAGTTGCACTGATCACTGCAGAGTACTTAGCATCTGTTCTCCTGTGGAAAACTGCAAGGCTGTGTGAAGAATGGATATTTCCCCCAGTCTGAGGATCCTTTGATAAAACATGGCTGTGTTGCTCATTTGCTCTCGTTAAAGTCAAAATACTCAGTTCAAGTTTGCAGCAGCCACTGAGACCGGCTAAATGAATTTGAATCTGCAGTTCTCCTGCACTCCGTGTTGCTAGTGGGCTCCCTTGATAATGAAAGAAAAAAATGGAATTAGTGTGGGATGTGTGCTTTGAATATGATTGCATATACTGGTGATGCTGTTCAGTGTCGGTGTGCACTTTTTTGCTGTGCTTCTGTGGTTTTGGCATGTTTGCATATTGTCTGCCTGTTTGTGACATGTGAATTGTTGAGCATGCAAATGCAAACAAACAAGGGATGACAGCTCCATTGCAAGCTTGGAGTGGAAGGTCACTTGGGTGCGCTAATCCACCTATGGAAAGGGGCAAGTATCCCATGGTTGAACAGCGCTTTAGCTGGCATGGTGGGGGAGCTTTTTGACCATGTGGACAGAGGGAGGGAAAGGCAGAACACTGCTTTATTGAGTCTGTTCAGTTTCTTCTACTTGCGCAGGGTGGCGGAGTACTCATATGGCAACCAGAAGAAGTCCAGCAAAAAGAAGAAGCTGAGCAAGAACGACATCCGCCTGGTGCCGCGAGACGTCGAAGAGACAGACAAGATGAATGTGGTGAGTTGCTCATCTCTCACCTCCTCGCTCAACTACTTCGACTACCACCAGCAGACCCTCCCTCTGGGCTGCAGGCGCTCTGAGAGCACCTTCCTCAACGTGGAGAACCAGAACTCACGCAATGCAGCTCCCAACCATGGCTATCAGCACCCGTTCACAGGGCAGGGTCACCAGCAGCAGCCAGACCTCATCATCAACGGCATGCCACTGCCAGAGGTGAGATACAATCCACTGTGCTCTGTCCTTGATCCTTGGCTGGGCTTCTTTGCTTATCAGGGCTAGAATACGTTTTACTTTTGAACCTGATTCCTGTGATTAAATGCAATGGTCACCTTTGTAGATTTAGTATTTCATTGGATAATAATAATTAGCAGTATCTATGTGGTCAAACATATCTAAAAAATGACAATTAGCATTCAACTGCACCAAACAATACAGCGCCAGTGAAATGTTGGTCTATTATTGATGGAAAAGCTGAGCCACTGAAATGGCAACATGTCAGTGGATCTGAGTGGAATCCTTCAAGGCATTTTAAGGTGCTGAGGCACTGAAGCTGTCCTTTGATAAGAGTGCTTTGCCAAGCAGAAGTTGGAGGCCTAACAAAGTGGATTATTTGGCATCTCGTGCGCCACTTGTTTTCTCGTTTTTTTTTTCTCTATGTGCTGAGCAATTGCAAAAAAGAACAGGAGTTTGTCCACCCGCCAAACGTATTGACCTGGCTAATCACCTCTACCTCACATCATTTCAGCTACTAACAGAAAGAATAATCATTGCTTAAATCTGTATGTCGTCCATTTGGCTGCAGTATTACCGCATGGCTGCTCTGCACAGCCAGCCATTGAATTACCCTGACACACCATGCATGGCTCCAGCAGAGCAGTGAAGGTCTGACTTGAAAGGCTATTCAAGCTGACAGGTGTATGCCGACCAGCTGATCCTTAGTTTTTATAGATTTTTTTTTTTTTGTATGTATGAACTCGTCTATTGGATTCTTTTGTCAACCTCTCGGTTTCTTTTCAAGACCCACTTCTCCTTGATCCCACGGGAGAGAGGGACACTTGTATTTGTGTGTGAGAAAGCGATACAGTGCACTGGTATGTATTTGTATGAGAATATTTACCATGCCCACTCATACTAGTTGCATGCATATGCACTTGTAAATAATAAAGTCCAATCTCCATTTGACATTCAGTCAGGATAAAGTGTGATTGGGCGTTAAAACGCGGAACACAAGATGGATATTGATGTATCGACTGGATGATCCTGAAAGATCCCGGCACCAATGGATTCTGAGAGGTCAGGGAGACCTACTTACAGGCGTGCTGATTTACCGGGCCTATCTGAGTGAGAACGCATGCGAATAACACAGGTGGAAAGAATGAAAAATGCGGCTGTGTCAGTGGAAGCAAATGTGGGATTCAGCAGGTACATGAAGTGACCAGTGTGCTGTGATTGTGTTAGCTGGTAGGTACTGTAGTGCTATGCAGGTCACCGCAACCCCCTTCTCAGGAAAGAAAGAAAGATTTTTCTTTTTTTTTTTAAACCGCTAACATCTGAACAACATCGCGGCGCTTTGGCTGAAGCGTCTAATAAAAGCACATTTGCTGCAGGATCAGGACGCCCTTTATTTGTTTCACCTAATGAAAAAGGAGAGGAGAGGAAGCAAGTAGGGAGAAAGATTGATTTGGATGATTCCTTATGCAAAGCTTGGAGTTGTCTTGATAGAGCTCCGCGAGGGCAGATAGAGAGATAAGGAGTGAGCCAGGGTGAATATTGAGTCTTAGTGCCAGGTGTCTGAGCCCCGACCACGTTTTCTCATTTTCTTGGAGGCATTTGATTGGCCTAATAGAGGCTGGGGCTGTTTAGCATGCAGCTTCCCTCTCTCTCCCTTCTTCCACTAGATGTTGACAAACATCTCTTTGACCCGGCATTTGCACATTTTCTGGACTGAGAAAAGAGAGTGTGTGTGTGTGTGTGTGTGTGTGTGTAAGAAAAAAACAGTATGAAGAGCATGCCTTGTCCCCCAACAGATAACCCTGCACAATGACAGTTGTCATTGTTTTCTTTGCTCCCATTGTGACAGTTCCAGGAGACAGAAGCCATACAGTACGTACAAATGTCGCGGTTAAATTAAAAAAAAATGTTTTGGTATAATTACAATGCCATTTATAGCACAAACAAACGGTAGTGGAATGACTGCTAATTGCTTTGTTACAATGAGCAAGCTTGGGCTTGAAACCACTTGACTCCACAAGTCCTCAACCCATGTCCCATTGACTGGGTAGGACACACGAGTGGCTGCACTGTTGTGATTACTAAGGCTGCTTTGTCCCCAAAAATTGTTTTCATCCTGAGGGCAACCTCATAATTATCCATGATTCATTTATCCTTGGCAGAAGAGCTTTTTGTTTTTACACCATGGCACAGTGATATTGCTGCATTTGTTTATTTTCCAAACGTGTAGTTGGAAATTATTGCAGCCACCAGAACGTTGTCAGATTTGGTCCGTTAATGGGAGGGAAACAGGATATGGTTTTGCACCTATTTGTAATTTATGCTTTTGATCAATACAAAGTTCTCCCCTATTGTTAGTTTATGCGGGGCAGCGGGCATCCTGCTTATGTCAGAGCAGCTGGAGTCGAGCTTTTCCTGCTTTAGACAAAACATGCTGGCACACACACGCACACCACACACACGCACACGCACACACAGCAGACCTTGCCAAGATAACAGTGACAGGTCTCCCCAAAGGACTCATACCTGTAGTTGCATTGTGTATATTGTATTCTCCCTTGTGAGAATATGTACCAGTATATCACTATATACATCCCTAAACATTACTGTCCATTGTTTTGAAAAGCATCAGCTGTGAGATGTTTGTTAGACCTGCCTGTAGTAGCACTAATATGAATGCTCACAGGAGAATAGAGCTGTCTTCCATGGCTTAATTATAGTGAATCACTTGGTGGGGGAGACAATTATACAGTAAAGAAATAGCCTTTGGCTAGAATGTGTTTTTGAATTTGTAATGCATACTAAGGCTTCTCACACCTGTGATTCCAGATAATGAGCACAGCACTGAAATGAATTATCTTACTTATCGATTAGCCTTATTCAGGTAAGAGAATGATGGGCTTTTTTTGATTTATCAGAAGAAGATGATGCGTTAAAATTAGAAAACAAAATGTGGCTGGACATTGTATTACACAATGTAAAAGCGTATTCAGTCCAAAGCACGTCTGACAAGATAAGTTAAATAATAACTGAAGCGATCATCCAGCAATCCATGCACACTCTTTTAAATATACTGTCCAAGTTTTAGTTATACAAGAAGAAAAAAGTATATATACATCTTGTGTTTCACAATCAAAGCATGTTAAATGAGAAAGGAAAAAAAAAAGAAACAGAGCTGGAAAGTGATCTCACCAGTCTCGCTGTTTTCCCCGTTAGTGAGGAAGACAGTTTGATATTGATGCAGGAAAGACAACAGGGAGTGGTTCCAGCGAGGCTGTGCATCCCGTGCTATCACTTTACATCAGGACAAAATGCATGGGAGCATTCAGACGTGTCATATTGAGCATGCAAAATAGATGTCATGCTGTCAGTGCATTCTACACATCTGTTAAAACTGCCAATCTACCCCCCCCCCCCCCCACACCACACCCGTCCACTGGATAAACAACCCCCCCCCAATATTCTTTCTGGTTTTCACAATCTTTGTAAATGAG
>VOQJ01012533.1:26230-40113 GCA_015052665.1 Apistogramma diplotaenia
AGAATAGGCACTACCGACTTACTCATCGATGCTGAAGGATATGCCTTCAAATGATAGGAGTTTGCCCAATTCCATTAACAATTTGATAATGGAGAAGATAAAGCAGATTTTTGATTAATGGCGAGCCATGGAGTGGATGAGAAACTGGTGTGGAAGGAAGAGATGGTGATGCAACATTATTGACTGGACTAGTGTGTGGGTTCTTTTTTTCGGTTATACACACTTAAGAGGGTTCAATGTAAAATTCCTGAGAGAGAAATGCATTATGAAAAATATAGTTCCATTTCAGTACAGGGACAGCTCGAGTTTTACTGCTCCGCTCTCCGAGGCATGCTCACACAGAACATGTTAACCACACCAATTACAGGCCGCAGCCAGAGTGACATTTACACGAAATTTTCTATCTCGTCATTTAAATTAAGTTTTCTCCTTGTTACTCACGCCTTGCACTTTTCGTTTTTCTGGATGCACAGCCACTGTAGCAGATGCAGCAGTTTAATTTGTGTACACTGTGATCAAAATGGAGGTAATAATGTAACCAGTATATATAAATTAACAGAGGGTAATAGATCTGCTATCGGTACTGTAATTGGAAAAGCAATACAGCTGCTCTGGAGACAATATGATAGAAGACTGTATATACATTCCTGAAATATGTTCAGAGATAAAAGTTTAAATCTTTAATTAATGATTTATCTGGTTTCCAGCAGGTTGCCACTGCTGTTACCTTTGATCTTTAAAAGACTGGAGCTGAATGGGAACAAAAGGAGTCAGGGGTATAACAGAACAACAAACACTGTGTGCTCCAAATTATGGGATACTAATAAAATGTTAATTAAATTTCTTTTTTTTTAATGAATTATCTTCTGTATTGTAATGAGTTAAAGTTTAATTAGGGGTAAATGGTAAAAGGGAAAAGGAATGATGTTAACCTTCGGTGCATAAATATATTGCATCATAATTTAACAAACCCCAATCAGAAGCCCACGTTGCACCGTTGCTTATTATCATACATTTTTCCTGCAAAAAAATAATGAGGTATAAAAAGGTGGTGAGAAAGCAAGCAGGAGCTCGTCTGCTTATTTAAGACAGATTTATGTGCATGTCAGAATGCTGGCAGATAAACACGCTTCTGCTGTGTAAAAAAAAAAAAACCCCAAAAAATGTTAATGTTATCAGAATCTGTCACATAAGAGTGCCACAGAGCATGTTTGTAAAGCCAGGCGCAAATGTCATCAATCTAAAATCGGAACAAACAAGGACGTGCATTTGAAAACATTAGCATTCTCTTACATTTTTCATAGACTGCACATACAGTAGGTCATGAGGTAAACTGGGAAATCTTTTATTTTATACACCTGCATTGTGGTTTCACTTTTACGCAGATGCTGAAAAAGTTGAAAAATGTTCAACCCCATTAACATCTAATAAGGAGAGTGTGCGCACAGTTGCACACCGAGTTTTAATCCGAGCGTGTCTGGTCACCGTGTACGGCAGCTGCAGGGCCACTGCCACCTCAACAGCAGGCCTCTGTCAAATGTGCAGCTCGCTTGATAATAAGCAACTGCGCTCCGGTGCCAGCACTTACCTCTCTTACTGTCGACGTGTCTTTTTTTTCAACGGGGCTTTGATGTCGCTACACTGTAACTGTCATCAGCAGTCAGCCACTGACTCAACTGTTATCAGGATACTGTATCTGTGCCTTGGAATTTTAAGAGAAGGGCCTTGTTTTCTTTTAGGAGACAATACCTGCATCTTATCAAACTATCAAAAGTTCTTTGCAGGACTGGGCAAGTCCGTTGAGAGGGTTTGATATCCTGTGGCCTTCTGACATCTTGAGTAGATGCTTGGCAGATGTAGGGAGGGGGGGTTACCTGCTTAGTTTACACTAGTTCCTCAGCCCATGTGCTCTTCTCGTCAGACATTATCCTTGCTAAATAAATGTTGGGAAAAAAAATTAATGTAAAATCTCTTTGAACTGTGTTCTCTAATGTGGGTCAGAGATCTATCGCATGCATATTCTGAAAGCCTTTTCATCTGCAATTGCAAAGTTAAGATTCCCCTGGTACGTTCTTAATTTCAACTACTTCTCTTGCAGTTATTTATTTAATATTTCCACATTAATGTCTTCTCAAACATGGTAAAAGTGAAGAGTTCGGAGAAGAAAAAAGGGAAACTTTTCTTCCTCCTCTGTCTGCATGATAGTCTGTCCTCCCTAATGACTCAATTTTAAAGACAGTGGGCTGACCGGCAGTGGAGGGAGGGAGCAAGGGATCGAGAGCGGGGCGGGTGAACAGGAGAAAAGAGGCTGTGCTCACTGCAGCACTCTCCTCAGCTCTCAGCTCCCAGTCAGCCTCTCTGTGTGTGTGCTTTGAAAGAGAATAGGATTCAGCCCTTTGAAAGCCGAGGCTGCTCACCAGGGCCTTTGTGTAAAATAACATCTCTACTGAAAGCCAATTACTGGTAACATTATTTTGGTTGCTTCCATTATTAAAAGTACCTCTCTCTGTTGCCCCCATCATCCCTCCACCACAACCCCCCACCCCACCTGCTTTGCCATCACTCTCTTACAGACGGAGAATTATTCCATTGACTCCAGTTACGTGAACAGCAGAGCCCACCTCATTAAAAGGTATGTCTTGATTAGGAATTGTTACCAGCACCTCATTACCATTGTTATCTGTAATTGTTTTATCTAATGAGTGCACAGCTACTGTTGCAGCAGTTTTCATGTGTTCCTGCATGCTCTTCATTTGGCATAATTGCATAGGGGTGGATAAGATTTTAGGATAAATAGTATTACTCTAAAATGCGTTTAGTAGACACTTGTTGAAGTGAGCCGCAAAGTCGTACTTTCAGATTATTAACTTACGGAGGGCAGCTGAATCTGCAAGTTATGATTTTCATATTTGCAGATAAGTGTAATACACTTGTGCACTTTGGTTCATTAACGACAAATAAACTTGAATTGCAACAAGTAAAAGAAAAAAAATAAATCAACTACCCAATCATTATATTATGTTTAAAACATTTTCGCTGTGACATTTAAGAAAACAGTCATTAATAGACAATAATTGCATACTTTTTTTTCCCTTTGTGAGAAAAAGAAGGATAAATGTTTTCATTGTGTGTTGTTATTCAGTCCACCTAAAGCCAGATCTTGGATAGGGCTGCAGGAATTCAGGAGTGGAGACTGGGATGGGTTTCATTTAATAACTCCCTCAAGCCAAAGAGGTTTTTGTAACCAGTCTCACTTTGTAAACTGTAGTTCTCCCTTTTTTACCCGCAGCTATAGAACATTCCAGGCTTCCTTTTGTTTGAGGCTATCCCAGCCTTTTGAAAACCCATTATGGCAATTTCTCCCCAAAAGAATCCCTGCATTAATGTAAACAAAGAGCATTCAAGTGTGGGCCTCTGCAGCATACTACAAAGAAATCCCCTCAGGAGCCAGGGAGCCTCTGGTCTGGGACAGGTGCAATTACAGTGATAACATCAGAGAGCCCGCATTACCTCCACTGCAGTCCTCTCTCCCAGACCGGAGAATGTGAGGCTTGCACCATGGAATGCAGCTACCTTGTACTGTCCTCTGCTTCCTGTATATTTTTTTTGTGCACTTTTGTTTACCTTCATTTTCTTCTCAGTCTGTTTTCTTTCTCCTCTCTAACCTCTCGTCTGTCCTTACAGAAACTCATTCGTGTTTTTTCTCCTGTCTTGCATGAACACATGTTCATATATTCACCCCTATTTAGTGTTGTTTGTAAAGCAGAATTTGTTCCAGTGGGATGGAAATCAAATGAAGGGAAATCACGCTGTTACTGTGCAGCTGTTGATTGTGCCCCCACACCCCACCCTCTTTATTGACTGTGAGCCCCAAACAAGACAGATGCTCAGTTTGTATGCTTCCAGCATTTTCTACATCCATCTTCCTTCCAGGAATTCCTGATTACTGCAGTATTTGTTTGATTGTAGTGAGTGAGTGCCTCCTGTTTGTTCAGTGCGATGTCCTTGAAGTCAGTGCATCCATCCAAAATGTCTCTGGCTGAAACATCCTGTGGCTGGTGTACCATCTATGAAGTTGAAAAATCTCCACTTAATCCAAGAAGGCTCTCAGCAGATTTAAACTCCCTTCATATTACATGGAAATGCAAACAGAAGCTGGTTTTGTTCTTTGCAAAAGGTGTGGCGCTAAACTTAGACTTGCAGCCAAAGTATATTAGCTTTCATCTGCTTCAAATTCATGGGAATGCATGGGAATGTGTTAAAAAAAACAAAAAAAAAAAAAAACCAGGGACATGAAGCGAAAGATTGACAGGTCATCACCAACCATTAGAGACACCAGGACGAAGAAGAGCATGTAATAAGGTGAGGTGACAGTTAATCAACATTTCCCTTTTCTCCCTCCTGGCCCCCATGTAGCACATCGACATTCAAGGACCTGGAGGGGAACAGTCTGAAGGACAGCGGCCACGAGGAGAGCGACCAGACCGACAGCGAGCACGATGTCCAGAGGGGGCACTATGTTGACACGGCTGTCAACGACGTGCTGAACATGACCGTTCCTCCTAATGTGTGCCAGCTGCCAGACCAAGGTAAGAAAGTCTGCGTCTTTTTCTGTTTCTGTGTGTTTGTGTGTACTGTGTGCGTTTGGAGAACTGCTACATCGTTTTGGGATGTGTTTCAAGTTTCAAGATAAGCCCAGTGCGTCTGTGTGTGTGCGCCACTGAGACTGTTTTTATGCTACCGGAGCATCTTTTAAGATACATTTGCCCATTGGAGTTCTCAGATGTGCAAGTATATGAATAACAGCGCAGGTCTTTTGTCTTTGATGTTGCTGCAGTTAATGTGAGGGATCTCTGACGGCAAAGGCTACCCTTTGATATAGGCTTAGCCAACATTATTGACTGATAGCAGCCATGTCTTCTGTTGAGGACGAGCCGGCTTCAGATGTGCTTGAATGGCAGCAATTAGGCTCAAAAAAGGTAGAAGGTGGAAATCTACATATCTCCATGTGCCCTCATCCATTATTCAATTGGATCATTTAGCAGGGAATTAATGTTGATGTTTCATTTCTGACTCACCATTTAAAAAGACATCCACTTGGTTGGCAGAAGTCAGTGTAAGGGTCATGTTCATTCTTAGCTACTGCCAGTCAGACTGAGGTAGAGGGCGGGTCATTTAGAGGGAGAGAGGCGGGAAAAAAAGCAGGATAAAGCTGTCTGGGACACACCAGGATGTTACTATATGCACCTGAGGGTATTTACTGTGCTCAAAGGAAGCAGTACAGACACAGGTGCAGTGTGTGAAACACTCCAGATATTTTGGGATAACCCCCATTAGCAGTTTCATTCACAGTGAGGGCGGAAACATTGGACACTGGAGGACAGTCTTACAGATGTCCCCCTTGCTTCGGAGCTTTACATTTGCGCCGTGCCCCAATTTGGAAACCGGTGCCAAATTTAGGTTTTCCTTCCTCATTTAACGTTGACATAATTTTAGTTCCCTTTTTTCTAGCACTGTCCTAGTATGGCTGTCTACTTTCTCACTACTCTACTTTCTTCTTCTGTAGCTCATATAGTGAAAAAAATTTTAATGAGCAAGAGATAACGAAAAGGAATGCAACTTCATAAAAAAAAAAAGCATAAAGAAATGACGATTATGTGATTTTTTTTTTATTATTTATCTATTCTGTCTATTTTTGTCAGTGGACTGTGAAGTGTGTGGGTGTGGTTGAAACAGCGGTAATGGATATCTGAAGGCTCTTTCTTCTCTGGTTCCTGGCATATCTACTGTAACTAACCACATTCTTTACTTGGAGAAGTCTCGCTGTTGATATTGCTTGACGGGGTAATAATAACATTATTCAGCCTACATTTCATATTGTGCGAGAACTGACTCATAAACATGGATATGCCTTCTTGGCTTTAAGTTCACACCTTGTAATGACTTAGCTGGGAAACGCATAGGGTCAGAGAGTATGATGACCATTAGAATCAACGTATGCCGGGTGTTACCCAGGTGGCGCCACGCGATAATGAACAGTGAAAAGTGAATTTGCTGACTACTGGTTCTCAGCTGTAATTACTTCAGAACCTGCAACAAAATTCCTGTCTTTAAAAAAGATGGGGAAAAAAAGCCTGCTGACGGGTCTCTTCTTGTGGTGGGATTTCATTATTGGAGACAATTAGAAGTAATGTACATAAAGAATATTACAAGTGGGGAGAGCTCTCTGAGGCAGATCTTTTTTCATTAACACCACCAACGATTGTATCTGTTTCAGCAAAATGGATGCATGCCCGCTGAATCTGTAATGTAGCGCCGCGTCGCCGGTAAACGGACCAACGGGCTATTTCACAGTGTCTGTCCTTTCCTTTGACCAGAACAAATAGATGATAATGAAGTATCTGTTTGGAATTACAATTCGATGGCTTGCTTTTGCTTTATTTATTTATTTAAAAGAACTTTTAAACTCCAGACTCACATTTGGCCTCTGATTTTCTTTAGTAACAACTTAACAAAATACCTTAGTGGAATCTTTTTTTTCCCCCCATTGCTTTTGGTAGTCATTCTGCAGCAGTGGTCACACCACAAAGTAATGAGAGGCTGGTTATAGCTATTAAATAAATTGGGCAAAGAGCACATGTGGAAATGTAATGACATTCCAAATGAAATCATATTTCTATTACAATCTCAACGGTGTAATTACACGGGTAAAGGGCATGGCAGGATGACACGATGGGCCGGTTCGGCGTGACGCGCGGTTCAACAGTCCCGTCGCTCCCGTTGTATTACGATTTGACAATATCTTCTTTTCTTTTGGCCGTTTCTCACGAGGACGCCGGCTTTTGTCATTCTCATGCTTCTTTTTTCCTCTGTTCAAACCGTTTGGAGCACAAAGGCAGAAATGGAGCAGTTCAGGTTTATATAATACGAGAAGTGAAGTGGCTTGCAGTCTAGCAAAGATACGACTTTTATTTTGAGCTCATCTGTTTTAATTGACGAAAATGGACACTATCTGCCAGTTGCATTGAGTGAGTGGAGGGAATTTTCAGAAAACAAATAGGCATGTTCGCTAAACACCCTGCTGTTTAGATGTCTTCTGGGAGTAACTGTGTTGTATAGTGCACCTCTCCTGCCAGCGAAGGCAGAAAACAAGTTGAGAGACTACAATTGCCAAAGGACAACAGCGCGCACAGGCAGAGGATAGAAGAGGCTTGTTTTGTGTGTGTTTTTTATTGTTCTGTTTTCTTGTGTTGATAAGCGCCGAGAACAAAAGGAGGCTGAAAAGGGAAGGGAGGTAGGGTTAAACTCTCGGGCTTTTACAGTGCAAATGTTTACTGTTCCCACTGTCATGTAAAGATGCTGTTTGCCCAGGAGACAATCTGTTACCTTCACACGGTGACCCTGCGTCCATGTCATCGTGTTGGCTCTCGTGTGGGAATCCACTCGTGTGACGAAATTCAGCTGCTAACTAACCCGGCACTCCATCAGCGTGGGCCTTTTTCCCCTTCTGAAGTTTGATATTTGTCTTTTGAGCAGCTGTTGTAAGATGTTGTTTTGTTTTTTTTTGTCAATAATGACTTTTCAGCATTATTCATTATTCCTGCACCACCAAACACCAAGGTAACTTTCACCGAAGCGCTCGTGAAGAGATTTTAGACTTAAATCTGAGTGAATTTGTTGAATCCCTGCCAAGAATCTAAAGAGTTCGTGCGTAGTCTTTTTGAAAACCTGACCTTAACTATCCTCACCCCAGCGGATTAGATTAAAGAAGTATCTGAAGAACAAATTACATTAAATCTCTTAAAATCTATAGAGGAAGGGAGATCTTTAACGTGTAATGGCTCCCCTCATATCTGCCAATAGAATAAAAGTGAACGATATCGCTGCAACTATGAATTGAGAAGAACGGCTACACAAAATGAATTCTTCTTTATCTTTATAGGCATGTCTGTGAAGTTGGGGGGGGGGATTTGGTTGAAATGTGCGACATGCTAGCTTTGGCTCTGTGTAACTATTAGTATCAAGGGAGAAGCGAGAGAGCAGACTCTAAAGGGGCTGTGACAAAGGGAGCTTAATCTATTTTTTTCTTGACATCCTTTGATTGTCATAGCTCAGACTTTAATTCATATGGATATGGATGAGCCATGGATTTCAAGGATTAAGATTCATGTATTGTTAAATTGCTGAAAACATATCTGCGGGAGGGAGTGGGGGTCGAGGCGGGGGCCGGGGTGCCATTTTACAGTGACCAGCTTGTAGGTTTAGATTATTGTGACGTCACATTTGGAATTGTATCCAGGTCAACGTGTAAGTGTTCTTCAAATAAAATCCCTTCCTCTTGGCTTATTAGACTCAAAGGGATCCAAGACTGCTCAATTAGCCAGAGCAGGGAACAGGCCTCTTTTATTTCTGACATATTCCTTGGCCTCCACCTCCAGAGAATATCTCTCATCTATCTGTTAGCTCCCTATGGGTGTGTGCCTGAAGCTGGAACCCAGGAATGGAAGCCCCCTCCGTGGGCTGCAAAATTCTCCATATTCCCTTCTTCCATCACCAGATCCACAGGGTTTCACTGTTCCTAATTGATTTCAGCTCCCCCCACTTTTTTCTCTCTCCCTCCATATGTCTCTCCATCTTTTTTTTTTTTCCTCTTCTGTTTCCATCTACCGACTGCAAACATCTCCAACCCACATCTCCCAACTTTGTGCCAGTCAAGCAGTTCCCTTTCCCTGTTGAATTAAAGAAAGAGTAAAGGCATCTCACATGTTCCTGCTGCAAACTTGCCCTAAATTCACCACGGGAACATTTCTAGTTTGCAGTTCTCTGATCTACTAACGAAAATGCTGACAGGTGTCAGAATCAGGAAGGCAACAGGAACAGGGCTGTGCTGACAACACGAGAAGGGGAGAGAGAGTCTGCGTGTGAGGGAGACAGAGATTGAGAGATGAGCTGAGAGTCTAGTAAGCAGTCTTAGTGAGAGAAAATAAAAGGAGGAAAAGAAGAAACAATCTCTCTGACAGGTGGGAATGATTTTTTTTTTTTCCCTCTTCCTCTCACTCCGAGGTAACCGTGTGTGTGCTGGAGGATTTGACTGATTCTCAAACAACATTTGATTGAATTAAGCATCAAAATTCTTGTTGTGATTCAGACCGGCGACGACACGTGTTGCGTTATGATACTTCACGATTAGATTAACATATAAACTCTATACTGGGACCATCCATTTTGATTTGGATTTGTCTAATCTAATGTGGAACCAGTGGAGGTAAAATGGCTGACAGTGACAAAGAGCTCAGTGCATTACGAGCATTAAGGAAGATCGAGTGTAAACACACTGCATGCTCAAGCACATGGGAGAAGGCTCGCGAGCAGGTGTAGTGAACTCTGTAATGAACAACCTGGATGCAGATTTTTGCCTCGGAGGTGTGGAGACTTAAGGAAAACGGCGGGAATAAAATGTCATTTCACGCTGTGTCCATCTGTGCTCATCGTTTTTGTGTTGTTTTTTTTAAATCTTGTTTACATCGCTGAATAAAATTGTGCGACTGTGAAGTCTTGGCTCTGTCATATTACAATTATATCCGCGAATATGAAACAGAGCCGACTAATGTTGATCTTTGCGTGCGGTGAAGAAGTCCTTTAATATTACGGATGTGATTTTTATGTATCACACTGTGAAGAAGATACTCCTTCTTTACAAAAAGAATTGCTTTTATCTTTGTTTGGATTTAAAAAAAAAAAATACTTAAGACACCCAAAGAAGAGTGTAAGAAAATGTTTTACAAGGAGGACCTCGAGCTGCGCTTCCTCAGCTACCAGCGGCACAAACAAAACGAGCACGCGAAGATTCTTAATTTCCACCATGAACTGCAAACATATAGTACAGTGATGATCCTATAATGGCATCCCCTGAACCTACACTCTGCCAAAGCTCTCCTGAATATACCCAGTGTATTTAATCAGCTCAAGAGGGGACTGCTTATCTCTTTGCACTTGTCATGGATAGCGTATTGAACATATCAGAGAGAGAAATGGGAATAGTTCATTATTTTCTAGGGCTCACAATGAGCCTGATGTATCTCATTGCAGGCCCTCCACTGACAGCTCATTTTCTAGACAATCCTGGCATTCAGTTCACAACGCGGCAGGGCAAGAGAGAGAGGTGGTGGTGGTGGTGGTGGTGGTGGTGGGGGGGGATACAGAGGCAGAGAGAAAATAGGGCTCCGGATCTCCATTGCTTATTCATGATGCTGTGGCATGCTAGGTGTGTTAATAATCTCCGCAGAAACCAAGTGAATCACCGTTGTTTGTTGAACACCTAGCAAAGCTGGGCCCCAATCGACAGCAGATGGGAAAACAGGGGGATCAGGATGATCCCAGACAGAGGGAGGGAGATTAAGAACAGGTAATGTGCAGAAGTTGATGGGGGCCGAGTGTGTAATAAAGAGAGGAGAGAGTGCCTGAATTTTAAACCTGGTTTGAGAGTGTGTACACAGTGTATTGAGTGTGTGTGTGTGTGTGTGTGAGGCTGCAAGTGTGTGTTTTTAAAGGTTAATCAGGGGAAGAATGGGAAAGAGAGAGAAGGGGGGTGGCACAAGAGTGAAATACTAGGAGTTGGGAGGGAAACAGAGTGAATTGCAAGAAACAGAGCTGTGGTGTCTCCAGTCTACCTGCTTTTTGTGGCTCTGATTGATTCGAGGTAGCAGACATTTTTATAACCGCAATATGGTCTTTTTAATTCTCTGAGATCACCGCATGTCACGAACCCTTCTCCGCTCTAACACAAAGCGAGCAGGTATAAACACTTTGCATTAAAACAGAGGGCTGAGCGACTACACTGCAGCCTCATTTGTGCTGAAATCCAATGTAATGAAAGAGCAAAATCTATTGCTAATAATTATAGAACTAGAATTACAGCATTTTACCAAGAGACCCTCTTTGTAACGGTGTTTGCTATGTTTAAAGTTTCACTCACAGCCCAGCACAGTATGATGCAGCAAAATGCACTAAACTGGGGCAAACGCACCTGCAAAAGTTTCCATAAGCGATGTCATTTCTCCCTTAAACATATTCATTTACATCTTCATTAAATATACACTTCGCGTGTACTCGGCTTCTCATTCCCGTGTTGTTGCATGCTTTCTGAAATGTTATCTGCGAAGTGAAAGTTATAGACACTTCCTCGCAAGGGCAGCGGTGACATTTCAGCGGTCGACCCCGACAAAGCTCTCGAGAAGTCATTAAAAAATTGGCAGGAAAGAAAAGGGGAACTGAAGTGATTTTATTTTAGAGCAGCAACACCTGAGGAGGGGAGAACATTTTTTATTTTAATATTTTAAGAGGCCTTTTTTTTTTTTCCAAGTGATTGTTGTGGGAGACATAATGACATGATGACAAAGTTCCCCCCAGGTGACTTGGTGACTAAACCTCCCCAAGTCACATTTTTGATTATCCAAGTCTTAATCATCACACAGTCATGACATGAAATGGAAGTGAACTTGCATTTGCGCCACTCAAAGCTACTACGCTTTATTCTTTAAGCACTTTTTCTTTTGTTGCTTGTAATCGTAAATTAATGGTACTATCAGGACATCTTTTAAGAACACTGTTGTGAGACTGAGTGGAAATGAGAGTCATTACTATATTAACTCTCCTGGCTGCTGGTCAGCTGAAAGGGCGATTGCATTCCCAGCTGATTAGCCATTGTTGCCTGTTGTGTCAGGAATGCGTTGTGTTTGCGTAAGTTGGCCACCGAAACCGTTTAGAGAACAGTAGACAGTACAAGTCTGGAGCAGATCCTGATCCTCTGTTGACAAAGATGAGGTCCCATCATGAGCCCACAAAATTCCTTTAAAAGCACGACTTTACCACAGCTTTGTTGCTGGAATTGTACAAATCTAGACTGATACTTTGTTGAGTAAACAGCCTGATGAGGACATACTATACACATAGACAAACTCAAAGGACCCTTGGTGTGTGGCTGGAAGTGGGCAGGAGAGTCACAGAGTGACTGCCAAAGCAAGGCTTGTATTACAGGGATCCCAGGATATCAGACACCAGGCGGCCTGTGCTCCCTCCAGGCAGGGCAGAGTCTGGCAGCTGGCCCATAGCCCAGATAGCTATAATCAGCTCCATTACCTGTAGCACCGACTTCCATTTAGGAGCCCTCATAGTGGAACTATGGCTGCACTGCGGGGGATTAAGGATACTGAGAAATTTAGGGAAAAAGTACAAAGCATGCAGTTGCACATGCTATATCTACACCTGCTGCAAACACATATATTGTACACACAGGAACACATTCATAACTGCGTGCCGCACTAACGTGTAGTGAATGAATGGAGAGAGATTTTCTGGGCTTTAAGTGTCTTGGCACGAGGCCTTTCTTTTATCTTCACCCTCTGTGAAAGGAAAGATTAAGAATATATTCTGCTCTGTTTAAGGGGAAAATCAGCTGTCTTTTGACAAGTACATTGTAGCCCACAGTTTTCTGTCCAGAATACAAAGAGACATTTATCACTGCAGCTGGAGTGAGGGAGGAAGAGAGAGGAAGGAGGGGGGGGGGCGCTCCTGTGCTGCAGCAATGTGCATTTCTTTTTCTTTTTTTTAACCCCTATTACTTCCCTTCTGTGGGAAAACACTACACCTCCATCCTCCTTAATCCATTTGCGATCTCATCTGTTTTATTTTTCTTTAATTTCGCTCTCTGCCCCCGACGCCTTTTGTCTTTTCCAACCTGATTTTTTTTTTATCTTAGTTCTCATCACCTCCTTTCTCGTGACAACGCTGCAGCTCAGATGGAATATGTAACAGCAATATGTAAAGTTATGTCGTCCTTCTCAGTTGTGGCAACAAAAGGTTACTACCTCAGGCAGAGTGCTATATTATTTCCATATTTTTCTCTCCTCATGTATATTCAGTGATAATGATTTTTTTTTCCTGTAGCATTTTACTTCTTGAAATGCAGAAATTCTCTTCTTGAGACTTTGCATATGCTACGAAGCAGCATGGAAGACTGTCTTCACTGGATTTGGACTAAGCAGAAGTTAAAAAGAGGTTAAAGGGAAGTCATAGAAAAGCACCATCATTACCATCTTCCATTTACCAATTAGTGTCAGTGCTCCCCTCTTTGTCCCCTAGATGACCTTGCAGAGATGAGCTCAGTGTGCTGTAATTGAGCATTTTGAGTCAGCCTCAACAGTGGTAGGCACTGTGTGGTTGCTAGTAACCCAGATTATAAACTATTGATGGAAGAGGGAGATCACAGTAACGGAGAGGGGGAAGCTGCTGAGTTGTGAGTGCATGCAGATAGCGTCCCACAGCCTCTTCTTGGCCATCAGGTTCCACAAGTCCTTGCAGGCATTTTTTGTCTTTCGACATGTCTTCATAATCCTCTGTGCTCTGTTTATTTCTGACTCGGTGAATTAACACGCAGCCCAGTAATTCAGATTACAGGAGCGTGCATTCCTCTCTAAAAGGGGTCTTCTGTGTTGATTAGAGATTAAACTGTAATGCACATAAACCTGCACACCACATCCAGTTCAATCTGAATTACTCTGGCATACATGCAGTGCATTCAGTCTGCTTGGACTTAGTTCACTGGTGCAAAAGGTCAAGAAGTGAACTGACTCAGAGTGATGTTTCTACATTGTGGTGTAGCTGGCGGTGGTGGATAATCAAATTAAGTAAATTTATAAGCATTAAAGAAACATTCACAAAGGCCCTCTATTTTTGCATTGTGCGGCTAATATGATATTTCCTTAAGGCTGCCACATATCTTTCTGGGCATTAACCTAATTATCATATCACATTAGTATATTATGTAAAATCAGGTTAGTGTGAAACATGTGAATACTGCAGTTACTGTTACATTAATATGCTTA